>JAGVSP010003635.1:0-35231 GCA_022494985.1 Micrasema minimum | reverse complement strand
TTTTTTTAGTCCACCAACTCTACCGATTTTTTCAACAATGCTAACCGCGGATTAAATTCTTAGTGTTGATAAAATACCGATGAATTTACGATTAAGTTAGGCGAACAAATGCTTTCATTGTACCCCTAACCACTGTCTCGGCTTATGTATTATAAGTGTAATTGTTTCCATCACCAAAAACCAACCAGAGTCGGCCCAAATTAACAGTGTAGGGATGTTTAGTTTCTATCCCGAATCAATATTAATAGTAATTACAACCACCCGTGGTGGAGACCGGTAACCCGCCTCGCCATGCCCCCCATCCCAGATATCCACCTTGGGAAATCACAAAAACGCCATTTTGATTTCCGTACTGTTTAATTGAAATTGGATTTAAAAAATAATATCTCGGCATAGGAAAGAGCTGGTTTTTAGACAAAAGTGTGGGGGTCGGTGTAAACTGTAGCGTGGTATTCTTAGTTCATTTTTGACAAACTATATTGATGGTGCTACATTAGATCCACATACTTTTACAAGCCAAATAGGAAAGGGACTATAAAAGTGCGAAGAAAGTAAGCTTTAAAAAAATCGCTACAGAAATGCCTGAATTAGGATTTAAGTACAGACCAATTATATTAAATACAGAATTGTCATAGCAATCTCAACTGGAATGGTTTCAAATGATTTGGCCAACAAAGCTCCAGTTAAAATGTCCCACGCTAGGGGCTTAGGAACACGAGATATCAGGATTCTGCGACTTTACATTTTTACAGAGACTCCTACAGAAACAATTATTACATTGGCAACTTATTTTTATTTTATTTTATTTTATTCGGGATACAAACAGATGTACAGGTAAAACATAATATAATTAAAACTAATAATTAACAATAACATGCCTGCCATCCAATTATATGTATCCGCAGGTAGCTTTAAACAGTTAAAAGAATCTACTTATAATGTAAATAAATATTTGTCATCTTAAGTCTGTAAGTTTTTAAGTTCGTTTATATATTTGTTATATGGGGTATTAAACATATCTAAGCTATTAAATTTATGCAGGCAAATTATATTGTTAAACAACGTTTTGAACGTGTACAACTACTTGTAGACAAATTACTGGATTATCAGATGATGGGCGGAATGGGGAATGTTGTAATACGTCAAGTGGCCACTTAACCCAGCCAATGACAGGTCATAAGTCCTGTAAACGCCTAGATAATCCACACTCGTTTTGAGTTTCTCTGTCGAAATCAATAATATCTATATTGTTAATGTTTATACTCCAGTTTGGTTTGCAATAAAGTGTCATCCTACTTGCAAAGATGGATCTCGTTATCTGCGGAAGTTTATTTCGTCAAGATATTTACCAGATGACATTAAAATGATAGTTGATCCTGTGATATGAAGAAATGGACACTTTTTGCTCATTCAGAAAACACTATGTAAGAAAATTCCTCTCAATTTATCAATATCACTCTGCAGAGACTAATCATAAATAATCCATTTATCTAATAATTAAATTAAATGAAATAATACTGCGTGCGTTTCCTTTCTTGAACCTGTAAAGAATAATTTAATTGTTCTAGACATTAACACATACTACCCAGAGCACGGGGGACGGAACAACTGACTCCATTAATTCCTTTTTCCTAATTTTCCATGAAGTTCCCCCGGGAAATCCAAGAAGATATACTATCTGGGAGGGGTTAAGGCGTTAGTGCAAGTATTACGTAATTAAATAAGTTGATTGTGTTAAATGATTTTCCTCGAATAAGAAAGGTTCACAATTAAAATGTAAAGCTTAATTAACGCTGTTAACAGCGATGAAGAATATCAAGTATCGTGATAGTGCAGGGTTGCCACAGTAAAAAAAGGATATTTCGAGAAAGAAATAAGATTGGTATAGATATTATTGATATCCCAACAGAGACAGAGAAACTCTGGAAACGAATGTGGCGTTTTACAGGGCTTACGACCTGTCATTGGCTGGGTTAAGTGGCCACTTGACGTACTATAACATTCCCCATTCCGCCTATCATTTGATAACCATATATGACAACAATTTTGGAACTTCTATATATTGAAATCGTCTTCGTCGTTCTGCTTTACAGAATTTTTCCATGCTGGTGTCATCTGTTGAGAAGATTGCAAAGCTTTTTTTTAGGCAATCATCTTTTTATTAGTGTAGGTAAGGACCGAACTTTATTACTTACTCTAGAAGACGCCTGAAGATGTCTCTCCATTTTTTTTAATTTTTGCTTTGTATTTTTTTAGTAATTCTTTTAAACAACATTTTTTGAAGCGAATGGTCGGTTGGCTGACCTGGCAGTAAATGTTTTTTACGTAAAAGTTTAAGTAGATATTGAAATATTGAATGATTTTAAAAACGGAAAAAATAAATAACATACTTACATTATTAGATGTATTAACAATTTCCTGTGAGTAAAAATACGATAATAAAACTTACGATTCAGGATGAATTTTGGCATGTTCAGTGTGGCTTGAACCTTACTTAGGTTAGTTCGATGTAAAATGTCGCTTATGTTTTTCTGGTTCTCAGCGCCTCAAATGATACATATAGATATATAACTTCATATTTTTTTAGAATTTTGCTGTGATTTT
The DNA here is from genome assembly GCA_022494985.1 of Micrasema minimum. Lineage (NCBI taxonomy): Eukaryota > Metazoa > Arthropoda > Insecta > Trichoptera > Brachycentridae > Micrasema > Micrasema minimum. Next base: position 32,627 of record JAGVSP010003635.1, on the reverse strand, counting down.
TTTACTCGTTCGCCTCGTAGCATAGTGGTAGCGCATTTGGCTACCGTAAATGAGGTCACGGGTTCGATCACCACCCCCGTTGGTTCGATTAATATTTCATGTGTGATACCCTGAACTGGTACTGAAGCGTAAGACGATTATCTTACATGTAATAAAATGATCAAGAATCACCGCATTTGGTGCACTGATGTAGTGCCCTATGCATCATTGGGTGCGGATAAGGGAAAGTAGTAGTAGTTAAATACTATTTTTATTTTTTTACCTAATAATTTAGTTGCAAAAAAGCAAAATATTTATATGAACCGTAACTCCAGAACGACAGATTAAAAAAAACGGGAACAAAGATTTATTTGAATTAAATAAAAAATTCAGACCACGAAATAAACCCGTTGTTTTTTTATACTGACGTTGTTTTTGTTCATTGAGCGTGATTTACTTATCTCTGTGACAACCCTAAAAAGGCTATTTATTACGTGTAGTACAAGACAACTACTGTAGACTCTAGACTCAGCATTTTATTTAGTTCTTACTTGAATTTCTCGGGACGGTAGTACCTATGTACGTACAAAATAATACAAGTAAAAAAGTTATCTGTGTAATGGCAGTAGGTACATATTATTTAGTTAGATACAAAAAAGCGAATCTCTGAAGGATTGCGTAATGTACGACTGCGTAATGTACGACTGCGTAATGTACGACTGCGTAATGTACGGCAGCGTAATGTACGACTGCATAAAAAAAATTCAAGAATGAAAACAAAATGATTTAGTAAGGACAGATATTAACATAATATTGGTATATTTGATAATTCAAATATTATATAATAAATGCTGTTTTTATAAAAAGGTGTGCTATAAATACGTATTACAATTTTTGATATTGTATATTTTTTTCTTCTTTCTTGCGGTTACTACTTTTTACATAATATTTTAATAATTATTATTATTTATTTCGCCTTTTCTCCTCTATGGCACATAAACAGCGCCCAAAAAAGCAGATTTCTGAGTTTTGAGAATAGGTGTCTTTGAAGAATATTTGGTATGACTTTGTAAAGAATTATGGAATTGTGTTATATAGATTTTAAATTTAATTTTGAACATTCACTGTGATTAGCTCAAACGTAAAACACTTTTGGCCAAAAATGTTGTAACTTTCGTGAATTAATATTCACGGAACTGATTATTTTAGTAATAAAAAAAAACTAAAAAAACCTAAATAATACCCTGGATGTGAGGAATCTAAAAACTCATTTTGTACATCAAGTGACTGGACACCCTGTATAATAAAAAAAAACCTGTATCAGTACCCACGTTGTCGTTGTAGGTATTATGTTTACGCCAAAGGGAGAAAAATGAAGAGCGTAATTCTTATAAATTTTTTGAAAATATAAAAATATGAAAAAAAAATATTACGAATAAATACATAACTTTTTTAAAAAATATTATGCATCCTATGTATTCTGATTCAGGCTGTTTTAAAATGAATATTGAAAACTTCCAAAACGTCTCTTAATAAAGAGAATTTCATTACAGCGGAATAAGAGTAGGACCCCAATAAAGGGAGATTGAAGGCGTTCGGGTTTGTGAGAAGAGAGAGAATGATGGAGGAAAAACATAAAACGCCGGACCAGGCGAAAACCTTTTACAGAAATAAATCCCTAAACGTAGAAAAGAAACATGGCCATTAGTTTATCTTTTAGTATATTGCAAAAAAATAATTAAGTCGGTTGGATTTGAGTTATTAAAAGAATTAGGTTCTTCCCGATTTTTTATTTTTTATTTCAAAAAAATGATTGAAAAATTACAATTTCAAGGGATTTAAAAATTTTTTTTTACGATGTCATATGAATTTTCTAGCGCGGTTTGAAATAACACTTTTTCAAATCGCTCGCAAAATCCTCCATTTGGCGCGCATGCGGTATGACGCACAGCAATATAGGCGCTCACCACGGAATGAATTTCACTCCTTTCACGGTAGACGGGTATGACGTCATTAGCCAATAACGGGCGTTAAAAATCATTCGTATTTTCGTGTTTTTAAAACATAAATTTATAAATGAAAACAAAATTTTTTGATCATTGTGTTTTATATCGTTGGAATTGTAAAAATATACTTTAAATATTTATAACGTTTTCAAGGATATTCATGCTATCGGGAAGAACCCTATTGGCCTGCCTGTTCCCTATAGAAAATACGATAGTAGTAAAATATTAGCAACATTTTAAATGTGTACAAATACTTGTAGACAAATTACTGGATTATACCCATGCTAGACTAATATAAAATAATATTTAATATTATCGATATCCCAACAGAGACAGAGAATCTCTGGAAAAGAATGTGGATTACTTAGGCGTTAACAGGGCTCATGACCTGTCATTGGTTAGGTTAAGTGGCCACTTGACGTATTATAACATTCTCCATTCCGCCCATCATCTGATAACCATACATGTAAAATTTCAAAACATAATTTAGTATGAATATATATAGACATTTTAATTTATGTGATTTTTAATTACTAATGGCTTTTGCTGCCACCCACAGTTATCCAGAAAAAAAAAATTTAAATCCGAAAATGAGGGGTTCCAGTTTTTTCTTTTTTTTTTCTATTCTATCGTTTTTTTTTCTTTTCTATTCCATTTTTTTTTTTAAATAAAAAAAACAGTTTGCATATTTACCTGAAAAATAGTTTGAAGTATTTATAAGTGATAATTTTTTCAATATTTTTGGCCTGTCAATAATTCCGTAATATCACCTTGAAAACACTTAAATTTCTAACGATTTTTTTTCCTAAAAATAAACATGTAATGTTCTTTTTTAGTTTCCATTGTTAAAAATACTATTTATTTACTGATATTTAAAAAGAAAAAAATGCTAGCATCAACTAAATAGGAGTAATATTGGCGGCCTCCGACGCGTAATGGCTAAAACGCCGGACTCACGATACGGAGTTTCCGGGTTCGATTCCCGGTAAGAACCTAATATATATCATAAAGTTATTTTTCTCAGGCCTGGATGTTTGTGACGCCGTTCCCCTCTGTAATCGGGCCCCTGGCCTGTTGAGGTGATTAAATAAATAAATATTATTTTAATAAAACTAGTTTTTTTTTAGCTGGGGTAGCAATTTACTGGAATATTCTGTTTGAAAAGAAGATTAAAAAGGATTCCTTTGAGGTTGAATGAAAACGTATTTATATTTTTTCGTAAAGCAAATAACGAAAGCTAAAATACACACATAATACTGAAAAATGTCACGTTTTGACAAGATTATGTAATATTGTACAGGTATCTATTTTAAAAATAAAAAGACAAAAAAAAATTGAGCACGTTTAAATTTGTAAATATTTACCTATTGTTTTTAACAGGAGTATTTGGGATAAACGCTTTATGATCATGCACATTGTACATAGTGTATTTTGCAATGGGAAACAGGACAAATAAAATAAAAAATATTTTAGGTACGAAAAATATGTTTTTGTTTGTTTTTGGTTTCATATGTCCGTAATTATTTTTTAAAATATCGTAATCGCGTTTTCTCGCCAAAACAGTTGCTCGATCACAGATCACTATCGACGCGGTAATAAGCGACGTGATAACGATTTCTTACCATAGATGATTAACGGTTTCGCGATCACAATGGAACACGCGTTAAAAGTTATCGATCGGGATTATTAAATGAGCGCATCAAGTGGCGAGCCCTTTCCCGAGATATACACCGTGTCCCACGATGAGACCGCGAAACTCCAGAGGGTGATTATTCATGATATTCTGAGAAAAAAAATCTTAATAAAATTTTTCAAAAAACTCAATTCTAATTTCTTAAAAAAAATGATTAAAATATGAATAAAAATTCACGCGTGTAATACCGTCCATTTTTGAACTGGCTAACACCACGTGACCTGCACCAATTTCAGATATGAAATTCGAATTTTGAATGTTCGGTGACCAGAGCGGACCCCCACTCCTCCCCGCCCACCGCCACCCCGCCACCGCTAGCATTTCAAACAGAAGCCAGTATTACATAGTCGCTTTTTATTAATACTTTTTTTTAAATTAATTATTAAAAATGCCCGGATCAAAAAACTTTAAAAGGATTTTTTTCTCAGAATACCATGAACAATCACCTTCCGGAGTTTCGCGGTCTCATCGTGGGACACGGTGTATATTCTTCGCGCATATCTTCATTCAATCTTTCTCGAGTGCCGTATTGCATTTAGCCGGCGTCCAGCAAGCCAAATATTGAGAAAAGCAGTCGACATAATAAACAATCCGACACGCGCGTTGATTTGACGTTTGTCGTTTGTCCGCGATATCGCGTGCCGAGCATCTCCGAGCGTTGCCTCGGCAATGTTCGGCTCGGCGAACGTGGTATGAACGTATGTTCATTGTGATCGGTCAAATCGTTAGCGTTAGCACGTGGTTAGCACGTTTTTAACTGCGTCGATAGTTATCTGTGATTGAGCTCCAGGTCATATGGTAGGGTGCGTCTCTAATTTCAAGGCGTCTATTAACCAAGTTTTGATGTAAGTAGCGCTAAAAATAGAAAAAAGGACATAGCCACTTCTCTGGTTCTACGCATCAACTATATGACAGTACGACCCTTTTTGTGCGCTTAGGAGACAGGTGCTTTTAAAACACCGAATAAGTATTCATTTTGAAGCATCAGTTTGCGGTCAAAACTTGATTATCATACCTTGAAATTAATAGACGCATCCTATCCATATAATGACCTGTTTTGGTGGTGGGAAATCGCGATTGCGATATTTTAAAAATTAATTACGGAAATCGAAAATAAAATAATCGATAACAAAAATCCAAAAACAATCGAATCCCAGACTATCGCTTATACAACTCGTTTCCAACTTCCTAGATTTTTTAAATGAATAGTTGTAATACATATAAGCAGTAAAAGTTATAAGCATAACAAATTGAAGATTCATTCTCAGGCGTTTCCTAGTAGGTGATATAATTCGGTAAGAATCTCACTTGCAATCATAAAGGTTTCTGCTAAAATGCTTATCAATTTCCTCAATGGATGACAGAGAGTGTTCACATGTGAAGCGTCGCGCCATTTTACTGGCAGATATGGATATCAAATACTAGGTGAAATGGGGAATGTTGTAATACATAATGTGGCCACTTAACCCAGCCAATGACAGGTCATAAGCCCTGTAAACGCCTAGTTATCCATATTCCCTTCCAAATTTCTCGTCTCTGTTGAGATGTCAAATTGTAATTATTAGCACGTAATGGGTGAAATCCAGTTTTTGTCTACAAGTATTTGGACACACTTAAAATTTGTTTATTGTTGTAATACATCTCAAGATTTTTTTGGTTTATTTCGTAAATCTAAATGTTTCATTTTATCAACGACAGCATAATTCTATGCGAAAACTTGACTTTTAGAGTTGTTATTTAGCTCTTTGATTGCCAGTTGTAAATTTTCAACCAGCGCATTGGTATTCCAACCAACAAGCCGTGAGGTACGTGGCATTACAACCACCTCACCACCCACAACATTCGACGAAACATAAAATCATCATTAGACATTATTGATCACCTCCCCACGAGATGTATTGACGATTGGTTCGGATATTACTCTGTAGCGACCCTGGGCACGAAATAAATGTGATTTTACTGTTAGGTAAAGATACGTACCCACGTCAAGGTTTTGTAATAAAAAGTCACTCGGAAAATGGAGATAAATGTAATGAAATATTGCGTAGAAAGTTTTAGCTGTATGGGATATAATTTACGATTTCGGAATCGAAATATGTAATGGGGAATGTTGTAATGTAATACATCAACTTTAATACTCTACTGCTAAAAAACTGCACTGGCTGCGCTTTCCACAAAGGGTAGAATACAAACTCTGTTGGCTAATGTACAAAGCCATGCATGATGCCGCTCCAGGGTATTCGACGAAGATATAAATAAGATAGATATAAAGACGTCTCGCACTTTGATCAGCTAAATCTACAGCCATAGGCAAGGCTTTAATACCGATCCGAAATCAGCGCACAAAATTTGAGGAGCGCGCTTTTGCGGTTGCGGGCACTATGGCTTGGAATGCGCCACTTTAAGAGTGAAGTGATGTTTCGAAAGCAACTTAAGACCCATTTGTTCTCTAAATCTTTTTGATTAATGTATTTTCTACTCACAGAGTGAGTTTCATTCACTTAAAATTTACCGAGCCGCTAAATTCAATATTTAAAGCGCCCTTGAGGTATATTTATTCTAAAACGGCGCTGTATAAATTATGCTTAGTAATAATAATAATAATAATCAAGTGGCCACTTGACCTAGCCAATGACGGGCTATAAGCCCTGTAAACGCCTAGATATCCATATTCCCTTCCAAACTTCTCGTCTCTGTTGACACGTCAAATTGTAATAAAAAAGCTAATCAATATTTTTATGTACCGTGGGATATCATTATAACATTTTTTTATTGCTTTATTTTATCAATCAGGCATTTTGACTAGATTTCTACTCGAAATTGTTGCTTTTTACTTCGACAGCTGCCTACAAATTGGTGTATTAGAGGACATCGTTTTTTTTTTGAATATTCGTTCCCTCAAAAATCCAGCATTTTAAGGCTAATGTCTCCCTACTAACGCATGCTCAAGTACTTCAAGTGAAGCCATCAATCTCCTAGGGTTCTCTAAGCGATGTATTGAATATATTCAAAAGGGCTAACCCTAAAGTGAAGATGTTCTTACGAATCTAAATTCGATTCCACTCTATGCTAATACGCCCTACTTCGAATCTTCAAATTTACATGATTAAAACCAATTTTTATTTATCATTAAACGAAGGTCGATTGGGTTTTTATCGCAGCGGAAAAGGGAAAAGGGTTCCTACAAATAGTCAATAAAAACGCCACATTGAAAGCGCTGACGTATAATATTAATAATGGACCCTATATAAAACGTCAAATTAAAGGAAAATAAAAAACAGTTCACTCCAATGAGGGAATCCACTGTTTTCTAAAGTAATTTTTTTCTATAAACTTACTATTTAACTAAACAAAAAAAAAATATTTTTTTATAAGTTATTGATGAAGATACGATTTTTTAAAGTTTGCACATTTCAAATACCGCGCTAAATAACTGCGTCATTTTTGCAGGAGTGAAGTCATAAAACGGGTTTGTTTAAGGCCATGGTATTTCTCCAGCCAGTAACAAAACTGTCAAAAATCTATGCAAACTAACGCGGGAAGCACAGATAAAATATATACCGTCGACTCAACTGTCATATACTGTTAACAGCTGTTTCTAGGTAGACTGAATGGCGGCCATCTTTTTTGCAATAGAAGCTATTGTATTCCATATTAAAATGCCATGGAACGCGGCTACGGGGGTTTAAAAACGGAAACCGGAAACACTACACTTAGATACAAGGAGTGACGTCATTGTTTAAGATTTTGAAATGAATGCTATTTTCAACATTTTTTATTAATTTTTGCGTGCGTTTTTGGGATATTTCATCCCACTTCAAAATTTTTAAATATTCGCGTCTACACGAAAGCATTTTTAAAATTCAATTCCAGGTAGCAGTGAATTACCTCATTGTAGGCGACACTCCGACGAACGACAAAAATAATGATTAACGGCAGGTAAAACAGTTTAAGCAATGACACTAACTAACATCTTCTCATGCACACACGCCGATTATTCACGCCGACTTTTCACTTAAATAAAATAAATGTGAATAAATAAATAAACTTGGTGAATGGCAAAACATAAAATATAAAATTAGCGGCTCCCGGCAAATGTTACAGTTTGCTGTTACCGACATGGTGGTGTTGTACCGGCCTAGATTGCAGGTTTCTGTTTTCTCGGTCGGTAACCGCTAGTTTTATGTTTTGTGGTGCGTCGGAGTGTCGCTTATTTAGAATGTGACTTTGTAATTTAGAGATATTAGAAAATATAATACTTTATTTCTTTTCGTTTTTGTCACGCTCGGGCCTAAGTGGAAATTGTATATTTCAGAAGATCCAATCGCTGGTCGATCAAATTCGAAAAGACGTCTTTCAACCTGTGGTCATCTTATAATAAATTATTCTGAAAGATTATCATAACAGAGGTGATGTTTTGACTGATGCTGAAGTCCAAGACTGATCATGTAATAAATGATCATTATTTATTGCACTTTGGTGTACCAATGCAGTGCCCTATGCACCATTGGGTGGGGTAAAGGGAGAATAGTGGTAGTAGTAATGTTTTGCAGTAGTAGCTGGTACTGAATTTCCAAGTTTCCATGGAAAACGAACTGAACCTTGGATATAAAATACATCCTCCTAATTTAATATGAGTACCTAGCGTATAATCGGATAACAGGTCTAATAACTAGAGAGTAGATGTGGGTGTTTACTTGATGTGGATTTAGTGAGAAATGTTATTTATTTTGTTTCATTTGAAAACCATCAGATAACAATGACAACATAATCATGTTGATTGAAAAAAGTTCCAATTACAGATTTTCGTAGAATGATCTTTAACAATAACAAAACAGAAAACTAAATATATGCATGGGTTAACAGAACTCGATGTACAAGCGGAAAACCAGTGAATCTACGTCATTTTTGTAGTCGATTTTGTAGAGTATCATTTTTTTATTTGACCCATAGTTTTTGAGAAAATTGATTACGAAGTCGAAATCGACTAAACCCACGAAGATTTTGTGTAAAAATATTTAATCGGTGCAGTTTCTGCGGTGTCGTCGGCGATACCATGAGCGGTGGAAGTTGCAAGTATATGATAAAAACGGCAAGCTGCATTTGAATTGGAGAAAGCGAAGAAACTTATTCTGAATACGCTCCAATCTCGTAATGTAAAGCGAGACAACACAGTCAATGACAGGTCATAATCCCTGTAAATGCCAGCGAGATTTTTCTAACAATGTATTTATACTCCGCCCATCATCTGATACCATGAACCATATATGCATAGACAAGCAAATTTTACACAACCAATAATGTACATAGAATCCTGAAATAAATTTCTAAATAAAGAAAAATCATTCAAGATTTTAAATCAAAACATAAGAAGCATACAGAAAAACTTCGATGAATTTACTATTGTTTTAATGATCCTGAAACCATGGTCACCACTATCGTATTAAAGTGTGCTCAAGACTCAAGATATTGCAACAATAATTGTCATAATATATTTGAACCTCATCTACCTACCATTTTGGTAATAGTATTAGTGAGTGACATTGATCAAGTGTGTGTGTAAATTAATATTGTTTAACTTGTTATATTTTTTGTAAATAATGTCGACCAAGAAAAAAAAAAAAAAAAAAACATTTGCTTGTAAAATGCCTCTTTCCTCAGCACGGGGTCCCCCAGTGAGGAATGCATTAAAAATAACAATATGACGTCTTATAAACTGCAATGTACTAAAAATAAATAAAAAAATATATTTATGCATTCTTCGTTTTTGTAGAGATATCATTTTCGCTATCAAAATATGAACCAGAAATTATAGGATGTCTTATAAAACGCGTTATTTTACATTTTCCTCCAATAATTCTAAATAAGTACCCACCTACCTACTTCCTTTTTTCCCTTTAGAGCAATTCAAATTTACTGCGGCAATAAGAGGATTAAAACTTTCAGATCGTTTGCAAAATGGAGCCCGGCCGTCAATTCCAATGACAAATGGGATATTTTAAAATATTTTAGATACATATCCGCATGGAAATATTATTTTCTCCATCCGAACGGAAGATTTAATATTAAAACCGACTTATTCTCTAACTTTATGGATTATTGAATTTGATTCAGAGTTTCACCGTTTCACGTTCAGGAAAGAAATTTAAGCGTGGAAGATTTTCCATAAAGCGTTCAAAGTTTCGTACAACTTTTAAACTAAATTACGTATCTCCCAATGTGCGTTAAATGTTAAAACCTAACTAACTAACCATCACTAACTATACCATTTCCCCGAAAGGGGTAGGCAGAGAGGATAGAACGCCACACCACTCTGTCCTGGCATACTTCTCTTGCTTCCTCCACATTCATACATCTTCTCATGCACGCACGTCGATTATTCCGACTTCTTACATGCCCACTTTCAAGCACTTGTTTTACTTTGATCATGCCATGTCTTTCTCGGCCTTCCTCGACTTCTACATCCAGGCACAGTCGCATCGTATATTTTTTTAGCCGTGCTTTCATCATCCATTCGCTCTACATGACCGAACCAACGTAAAATACCTTTCTTAATTTTGTCGATAATGCTTATCTCAGCCTTGCATAATTTTAAAACCTATAACATGTAAATGAGATATTCCAGTTTAGGAATAATAATAATCGTCCGCCTCGTAGCATAGTGGTAGCGCATTTGGCTACTGTGCACGTGCGTGGTTCGATTCCCGTAGAGGTCGACATTTATTTGTTGTACACTCAGTGCTATGTTTAGAACAATTAACAGAATTTTCAAATTAAGGAACATAATATATAAATCCTACATCAGACCGATGCTGGAATACGGTTTTCAGATATGGAGTCCCTACTTTGCTAAGGATATATCGATATGTTGGAAAGAGTCCAAAGACGGGCCACTAAGTTATCTCCTAGCCTAAAACAACTTCCGTATGAGCAGAGACTAGAAAACTCTTGGTCTCACAACACTGAAGAAAAGACGGGAAAGGGGTGATTTATTGAAACATACAAGATAAAGAACCGTCACTATAAGTGTAATAAAATGTGTGTCAAATCTTCAAACTGAAAAACAACGCACGACTTCGAGGCCACAACCTTAAGCTGGAGAAGACCCGGTTTAAATCAGAACCCAAGAAAGCATTTCCTGAGCAACAGGGTGGTAGATAGCTGGAACGGGCTACCGCAGGAGCTGGTCATTGCGAATAGTGTGAACGGGTTTAAGAATGGACTGGACAAGTTTAAACCTAACTAACTGTCCGATTTAGGCATATCAGCTTTAAGCTGCTCGCCTAATATTAAATAATAATAAAAATAATAATAATAATAAAAGAAAATAACACCAATTACGTGGAACAACACAATGTACAATACAAATTTCTAAAGACCATCGTGAAGTGGTTTTAAGTTATGTACATGTGAATGTGTGTTGTTGAATGAGTGTGGAGTGTGGTGTGTATGTGTTGGGAAATCTGTAATAATTAAACGCAGAAGAGGATAAGTAAAGAGAAAGAGGAATACCGCCGTCCCTGGCAGACCGTCGATGACCATCCTACGGGTGTGTTCAGGGGAGCTGAATAGATGCGGGCCTGACGTGGGAGGAGGCGAGAGGGCTAGCTGGTGACAGGGTAAAATATTCATGAAATATTTATTTTCACATTAAACCCCCCCCCCCCCCCCCCCCCCCCCCCCCCCCGTCCATGGTAATAAAATGATACACTGAAACTGCAAGATACATTGCACTTGGTGTACCGATGCAGTGCCCTATGCACCGTTGGGTATGCGGATACGGGAAAGTAGTAGTAGTAGAATAGTAATAATATTATCACGGAAACTTATAAAGCGCCGTTTTGAGACTAGAATGGGGTTTTCTGAGAAGAAAAAGAACATCTTACTTCCACTGCAATTTTAATAAAATTGTATTTTTGTCATCTATTCTTATGTATTAAGAATCTTTTAAAAAGGAAAAACTTTCCAGACACAAAGATTGCTAACAAATACGTTAGTAAAATCATAATAAATAATGTAAAATAATATCTAATGTACCCCATTGGGGGCCGGTTTTTCGTTCAGTGGTAGTTACAAATCTTTAGTAAAATTAATTTCCTAAGAAGAGGGTTGTTTGACCTTGAGTTCCTCCATAATGATTATGTTCAAAATTAATACTCGCCTCTCTCGGATTTATGAGTAATAAAATTAAAAATGATGGGCGGTTTCCCTTACAGCTGTTTGCTGTGAGACATCTTTTTGACAGTTACCCCGAATGCATAGATCACACTTAAAACATAAATTAAAAATACTACTACTTGTCCGAATTTGCGAGTTTGCATCCATTGGTGAATAGGGGACTGCATTGGTACATCAAGTGCAATGAATCTTGATATTTTTTTACATCACGGCAAGATGATCCGTCTAACGCTTTATTTACAGTCCAAGGCATCGCATATTTATATTAATTTAGTTATATTTTAATGTTATGAACACAAAGCTATGTAGGTATAGTAAATTGACTTTAATATTTCTAGGCAACACATACACCTCAGTACCAGTCCAAGGTATCACTATCAGGTATTGTTATTTTATTGTTTTTACGCCCATCCATAGGGCTTTTACATAGAAATGGGGAATGTTGTAATACATCAAGTGTGGCACTTAACCCAGCCAATGACAGGTCATAAGCCCTGTAAACGCCTAGATATCCATATTCCCTTCCAAATTTCTCGTCTCTGTTGAGATGTCAAATTGTAATTATTAGCCCGTAATGGGTGAAATCCAGTTTTTGTCTACAAGTATTTGGACACACTCAAAATGTTGTTTATATTTATTTTTCTCTTAAAATAATAATGCTTCTGATCAATAAACCGGCCCTAAGTATGCCATTAGTTAAACCTTGGATGCAACATTCCCAACACGATATATCATATTTCTTCCTTATCTTCCTGTGACCCGATTTTAAGGTCCCCATATTCCCCGATCCTCTTTTCTCTGCGTAAGTAATGCCACAGCTGAGAAATATTGTTAAGAAAATAAAAATAAAAGTAACAATGATAGGATTATAAGACACGAGGTACAAATAAAATAGTATTAGTGTGTACTTCTATGCTGTTGCTGCCGCGTCTTCTCTGGGCGTGGTTGGCGGGGGGCGGGCGGAAAGTAATTGTAACTAACGACTAAAAAAGGAGGAAGAATATCTAGTTTCCTTATCACTGTAAATTTGGACCAGCTCCTTGAGCAGGTTGAGGTGAATGTGTTTATGACAATCTTAGAGCCGAGACAGTGATAGGGGCAATGAAAGCATTTGGTCGCGTATATAACCTTCTTTTTTATTAAATTTCGCGGATTAGCGTTATAAAATCGGTAGAGTTGTACTGGACCTAAAAAAGGCTCAATAGTCTTTAAAACAGCCTAGGGAAAGGGTAAAGCTTTCATTGTAAGAGTCGATAATGAAAAATAATATTAAACCCCAACCATCACACCCCCAAGCCATACACAATCAAAATCAGATACAAATCATAAGAATAAGATTGGTAATAATAACAATAATAATAATAATTATTATTATTAATTATTATTGTTATTATTATTAATACAATTATTGGTCTACCTAGGTATATTTTTATCTTTTTTTGTATTATATTTAGTATCCTTTTGTCTGTTATTGTTCCGTAACAAAATAAAATAAATAAGATAATCACAGATTTAAAAGTACATTTTCATTAAATTTACTATTGTGCATTAAAAATTATTTATGTATTTAATTAAAATAAAACAGTAATTTAAATTTTTTTACTTATCACGTTTTTCTAAGTTACTGGCGTCAGCCAACTTAAATTTCTTATTGTTTTTATTACACTAATTCAAAGTAAATAAAATCTCATAATCGCAAAACAATTCCAAGAAATTCCCATTGTGGGAACGTTAGTAACGGTAGATACAGAACTCGTGGTTGGGATTCCTTGAATCATCCCAATTTCCATATATTTAAGTTGAGTTCACCCTTTCCTAAGAAATGTTGAAAGCTCTTCGCCCCCTATTTTCATCCCTCGCTCGCTTTTAAATTCTCAACTCTGAATTTTCAATCAACTCATTTTAACTTGTCGGTTTTGAGTTAGGAGTTTTTCTGACGATTGGTAAAGCCTCAGTTTTCTAAAGTTGACAATATAAATGTTGGGAAGTGACGACATTAAATAGAAATCAAGATACACTGCACTTGGTGTACCGATGCAGTGCCCTATGCGCCATTGAGTGCGATTAGGGGAAAATAGTAGTAGATAAGATTCTTGTACCTATTTTTTCGTGAAGTAAATGCATTTAGGATCGGAGCCAAGGTGTCTATTACGTCCCCACAGTCTCCCCTACCTAATATGCTCTACTAATCGAATTACCCTTCGTTCGTATCACAAATCAAAATATCAGGCAGCATTAATTCGTCTCTGATCTATTCTCTATTCTCTTCTCCTTCCCACCACCCCAATCTCCATCTCCCATTACTTCCCCGCTCTCTCCTAATGGAACCGCTTTGTCTGCCAACGATCAGGAAATTATACTACCAATCTGTGGAGAATTTATACCATCTCACTGAGAACAAATATTTTTTCCTTTACGAGAACTTAATTATTTATTTATGTATTTTTGATCAATCTAACTATTAACAATTTATTCGTTATCATAATGCTTGAAAAGATTGAGGTCATTACTGATAAATTACTTTTCAGTACACTTTGCACGGGACACTTTACAGAGAAACTCTGGAAACGAATGGGGATTATCTAGGCGTTTACAGGGCTTATGACCTGTCATTGGCTGGGTTAAGTGGCCACGTGATGTATCACAACATTCCCCATTCCGCCCATCATCTGATAACCATATGCGTCAATTTTTTTTAACTTGTATAATATATTGAACTCGCGTTCGTAATATCACATTACAAGTGAATTTCTCACTGGTGACATCTGTTGAGAAGATTGTTAAGCCACTTAACCCAGCCAATGACAGGTCATAAGCCCTGTAAACGCCTAGATAATCCACATTTGTGTCCAGCGTTTCTCTGTCTCTGTTGGGATATCAATAATATCTGATATTGGCCCAACATGGGTATAATCCAGTAATTTGTCTACAAGTGTTTGTACACATTCAAAATGTTGTTCGAAACTGTTCAGTTTATTGTCCAGAAATCTGTTCAGTCTGTCAAAAGGCACGCTAAATATATATGTATATTTTTTAAGCGTGATCATAAGCACACGGGAAATTGTTAATATACCTACTTAATAATGTAAATATGTTGTTTGTTTTTTACGTTTTTAAGAGCAATCTATATATTATGTATTTCTTATCTATATTATCTACTTATACTGTTACAGAAAAAATATTAGCTGTCATGTCAGCCAAATGTCACGCCGACCAATCAATATTCCATCCAATTTTTGTATAGACAGTTTGCAAACTGGGCAAGAATCTGAAAATATTAACTGCTTTGTAACATATGAATTGTTCAAGAAAAATTGTATTATGCTAGCTGCTGTACTATTTTTTATTATAGCTAAATAAAATATACAATTAAAAGAAAACTGTTTTCTGTTCGGTATTAAGTGCGCATTAGAGCGGTTTTATATCAGACATTTGGTCTTATGAAACGGATCATGCCGGAGTTTCTCTATACCAGCATCTTGGTGTAGCGGGGGTTTTGGTATGCCCCTCACTTCTCACCCTGTCAGCTTACCAGCCAAACTTCACGCTCAGGAGCCCGGCACTGTGGAGCCATCATATCCACTACGCAATCGATTGGGAAATGGAGGAAATATTTGGACAACTGATTTTATCTACCACCAGACCTAAGATTCCGACATTTGGTCCAAACAACGAACTGTATAGCAGAATATTACAGGTAATCAGGATTAGTAAATAAAGCGATACTAATGGACGCATAACAAGCCCTAAGGTCCGGTTGCACCAACTTTAAATAATAGTTCCTTTTATGTCAACATTGGTTGCAAAAGAAACTACTATTTAAAAGCCTTGATTTTTACTTTAACTTTCCTTGGTGCAACTGGTTGAAGAATCATTCGGCGTCATCTATAAAAAAGCGACTTCGATGCGTTGCTCGGGTTACTGACAATTTTTATTAGGATGCTAAGAAAGACATAATAATTTGTCGAAAATTATGATTTCAAAAATCTTCATCATCATCATCATACTATATCCGCTCCCTATGTGGATCATATGGATTCCTCAAATTGCCACCAATCCAAGGGATCGGCCGCGCGTCCTCACAGGTCAGGTCCACGTCTCGCAGTTCTGATGCAAGCTGCCAACGGATTGTCAACAGCGTCCAGGACGCCCACGATGCCATTTAAAATAGGCAATCATGGTCAAGGCTCTCGGCAGGTATACGTAGTATATGGCCTAGCCAGCCGAAACGCCTACGCCGGACGACAGTAGATACCAAGGGTTGCCTGTACCTTCCGTGTTCCTTACAAAGTCAAACCACAGACTTCTGAGTTTTGAGGATAGGTGTCTTAGATGAATATTAGGTGTGCGGTGGATTGATTTATTCATTTGTGATTGACTGCAATCCTGTTTTAACAGGATTACGAATAAATTATTGCTGGGATTCGTTTTCTCTGTGCAATTTTTTTGTATGCAATTTGTATGCAACGAGGTGAAGATAACTCATAATTAGATTCACAGGAGGATTGATCTAATTGCGATATCCCAGCTTCATCCAATAATTTATGATTGCAAATCGTATTTTACCTACGAAGTGCAAGGATTAATATTTCAGTACAAATGGAATTATCTACATAGATTAATAATTTTTAAACGTATCTCATTTCTTTTTAGTGCTTTGGGGTACCATTCTTTTGGTCACGGGTTGGATTCTCGAAAATGTCACATTTTACTTTATCGAGAGAATATTTCAATATGTATTTTAATGTGGCTTTGACGTGTAAATATTTCATTTTCGATACCTTGGACTGGCGGTGATTCGTAAAACTGATCCTCTTTCGTTCGTGTAATGTATACGGTTTACAGCACTAACTTGGTGTACCAATACAGTGCCCTATGCACCGTTGGGTTCGGATAAGTGAAGTAGTGGTAGTATTACTTTGATTGAATTGAAAACATGAGAGAAAGAAGGTGTACATGAAGTATATTTTCAAAAATTATTTTCTTCACATGGGTTTATGCACCGCTAAACATATAGAATCCAAACAAAGCACATAAAAAATAGCAGAAACCTGAAAAAAACAATGGAAAAGGCAATAGTTTAGTTTAAATCCGTAATTATATTTATGTTAAATAAACGCCTTCGTTAATTCGCACCTTTAGAACGAAAACGACCTAATTCCAAATCTCAATTTTTCGGAAATTTGCAGTAGAAGCAAGTAAACACCATCGTATTTGTTCAAATCGATTTCATCTTATTTTTTATAGGAAATTATGTACCTTTCTGTGTTGAAATAAAATACAAAATAAATACTAAATTATGTATGCCTAATGTTCTTTTTTCCGTCTTTTATGATGATATATCGTTACAATTTTTTTTTAATAAGGTCGTTTTCGTCCTAAAGGTGCGGATAGATTTTTTAACAGTGTCAAAGAAGAAAAAAGTTGTAGAAACTCGCAAAAAGTCACACAATCAATGTTTTGTATATCATGGTAATAAAATCGAAAGAAGTGAGTACGAAGTCAAATATAATTTATTTTGTCAAATTAATAGTATCCATAAGTAAAACAAAAAGCTCAGATTCGAAAATCATTCGCCTCTAAATATGATGTAGAATCATCATAGAGTATTGTTACTTTATGTATGTAAGTTAGTACCTATGGCATATTTAATTGGCACACGAAAAGTAATTAACAATTTCTAGATGATTAAAATTTTGTATTATTACCACGCAATATCTTAATTTCATAATACATTACACATGTCAACATTGTAATTATTAGGTTTACTTAGGGTCTGTTTCCGGATATTACAATCAACGCTCAGTTTGTCAGGAAGTAATTTTTTTGGAAAATAAATAAAATAATGTGGAAATTACTTAATAATATTACTATCCCTTGATAAAAAAACACGTATTGCTTCGAAACTAGTCGAAAAAAAAGGTCAACAAATTTAAGCAGTCTGCTATAAACAGATTAATTTTTTAAAATAACGCGAAGTTTGGAAGGATATATGGATATCTAGGCGTTTACAGGTCTCTGTCGAGATGTCAATTGTAATTTTAATGTGTAAAATCCAGTTTTTTTTTTGTCTACAAGTATTTGGACACACACAAAATGTTGTTTGTGAAAAATGTTCTCTTGTCCGCCTCGTGGTATAAGCGGGTAGCGCGTTGGGCATGCCATGCATTAGGTCGCGGGTTTCGATTCCCGATGCAGGTAAATGATTTCAACGTCATTTTCAGATAAAATATTTGTTACGTGATACGTTGGACTGGCGCTGAAGCGTAAGACTGATCATCTTGCCTTCATGTAACAAAATATCAAGATTCACTGCTCTCGGTGTAGCAATGCAGTGCTCAATGCACCATTGGGTGCCGGATAAGGGAAAGTTGTAGTAGAACTATTCTCTTACTCACACCGAATAGGTCGTAGTTACACCACTGATTTTGATCATTTTACTACATCAAGACGATAAGATGATCCGTCTCACGCTTCAGTGCCAGTCGAAGGTATCAAGCGCCAAATATTAAATGTAAAAAAAATATTTCGTGTCGGCTTCACGGGAATCGAATCCACGATCCATGTTTGAGTAGCCCAACGCTCTAACCACAACACTATGAGTCGGACAAAAATATACGAAATTCAAAATTCTATAATGTGTTTTTTGACAGTTGAAAATATAAAAATAAATACCTACATTTAAACATTTTCAAGCTGAATCGACTTTCTGAACACCCTGTATGTATCCATTTACTCGTCTTTTTCAGGATAATATATAAAATAAGGGTGTTTTTTTTATGTTTAATAGGTAGTATAATACTTAATATACAGTTTATTGTTGCGTTGGTAGAATTATGTTATCATAAAATGTTTATTAGGAAACTTACCCCCGAATACGTGTTAAGATTTTACCAATGTAATATTACCTATTGTAAAACCTCGCAACTTTGCATTTGGTAGACAACTTTACGTTTGGCGGACAACTTTGCCTGGTGATTTGAAAAAAAACTGCTCTTAGTAAATTATTATGTAATAAATAAAGTTTTTTACCAGGTGCAAAGTTAGTAGGTTTAACAGTATCTACCTGTGTTACTGGAGCTAAGCACTTAGCATATTTATATTATAGAAATATAATATGTACTGTATGAGGCTAAATTAGCAGTTGTTGTTTGAATGCTGTTGAAATGCGATGATCTCTCGGATGAATGTATGGTAAAACAGAATCAGAACAAGTTAGAGCAGAATGTCAAAATGCGAGGCTGAGATAAGCCTTATCGACAAAATTAAAAAATGTTTTTTACGATGGTTCGGTTTTACGATGCGAGTTTGTCTGGATTTAGAAGACGGGGAAAGGCCGAGAAAGACATGGCATGATCAAGTACAAACAAATGCTTGAATGTGGTCGTGTGAAAAATCGGAATAATCGACGTGCGTGCGTGAGAAAAAGTATGAATATGGAGGAAGCAAGGGAAGTGTGCCAGGACGGAGTGGTGTGAATTGGTATCCTCTCTGCCTACCCTTTTTTGAAAATGGCTTGACAGTTAATTAATTAAAATTACAAGCAGTTATTGATTAAAACGGTAATAATTTAAGGGGTTTTCCAGCCCTTGGTACGCCCTTCTCAGTATGTGAAATAAATAAATAATGAAATTGTATACAATCTACCTAGTAAAATATGTAGCAAAACACTTACAATGTTTTCGATAAGCCCCTTTCTGGATTGGCGGAGTTTCTTCAGGTAGCCGAAGACATCGAAAGAGTCCTCTTCTTCTGCGAGTTCCATGTTGGCGTCTATTGCCAGGTACACACCTGATCTCCCGCCACCATCACTGTAAAGAAAAAAAAATATCACTCACCATTAGTCCATTTTATTTCCTCTGAACAACTTTCTGACAATCTTACAGCTGAGGCTAGAGTTGTGCTGGACTGAAAAAATTATCGACTCAATAGTACTATTTGCTAAAACTGTCTAAGGTAAAAAAGGCATGTGGGTTCTCTCTTGAACAAGAAATTGAATTATAAGAGATTTATTGTATCTTCCTATTATTATTGGTGACATCTTTAAAATAAATTTAAAAACACACCCTCACAATCGATCGCTAGTATCCGTTTGTCTATTGGTTAATTTTTCACAAGAGAAAAATCAATGATCAAGATTCATAAACAACATTTTGAGTGTGTCCAAATACCCGTAGACCAATTGAAGATGGCATCTTCAGGCGTTTCCTAGTAGGTGATATAATTCGGAATTTCACATACAATCTTAAAGGTTTCTGTTAAAATGCTTAGCAATTATGGTACCTCTTTATGTGTGGTTGCTTTATGTGGGGTGCACAGAGAGAGAATGAAAGAGTACTTACAGTTTTTAGTGCACATTTATTACACAGAAGTTACATGAAATGGAATACAATGAAAACTTAACTAATTAAACTAAGATTGACATGAGTTATGAAAATAGAAAAGTACGAAATGAATTTAGATTGGCACGCAATTTGGCGGCAAGAAATTTGTACAAAAGTAACGTGGAGTCACGATGAAGGTTAAATGGTTCTCGTCGTTGTTCGGTAGCGTTCGGCGGAGTTTGGTAGATTTTGCTTCGTCCCGCGTCGCACGCGTGACGTACGAGTATTTCTTCCGCCACACAATTTTCTCAGTGGATGATAGAGAGTTTTCACATATGAAGCTTCGCGCTATTTTGCTGTATATAAATACAATTGCTCATACTTAATAGGCAGATATGAATATATAAGGCGAAATGGAGAATGTTGTAATGAGTGGCCTTTAAATGAATAAAGTAAACGCCTAGATATCCCTTGGTGTTCACAAAAAGCCTGCTACTAAGTTCTGAGGTTATTGCGTGCATAATTGTACATTGTAGGGTTATTTCATTTAAATTTTACCAAACGACTTCAACACTTAAACCTAAAACAATTAAGGACATAACAGTAAAGTGAGAATGTTTCTTATTTCCCCTTTTTGCCAGAGATCATAATAAAATGAAGTCAGTATCATGTTGATTACACGATAAATTAATTCCCGCGCTAAAACAACACCCCTAATCTCAATTTAATGAGATGTTGATTACTCCAGAGACAATTAATGGACCAAATACCAACCGTTGTTTGAAGCAGGTCGTTTAAAAAGCCACCTTATCGCACTTCATAGATTAAAAAAATAAACATTTGAGTTTTTTAACGATACACGCATATTTCTATTTAAGAGTTGCTTTCTAAGAGCCTGAAATAACTGTGCCAGAGGGCAGAGACAAGTTGTGGTGGAGTGGGTGGTAGATAATACATTATTACAGGAATATTATTCTGAAAGTACATAAGTATAATTATTGCATTAGGTGCTATCCGTCATTTCTTTTTTAAATATTTATTATTTAAAGCACGGGTTGAACGAGTTTCTGTAAGACCTGCCTCATTTAGCCTTCAATAGAGTGCAAACAGCTTTACAATTAGCAAAACAAGCTGTATATTTTCACAATAAGGAATCCCACAACAAGGAAGGTAGTGTAGGAAGGAAAACCTAGAATATATATTTTTAAATCAAGAGTTTATTTGTATGGCAAAAATTTTAAAAAATGCATCATCATATCATATCCGATCCCTGTCTAGAGTATTGATGCTTGAAGGCAAAATGATCAGTCTTACGCTTCAGCGCCAGTCTACGGTATCACATAATATGAACATTTTCATACGAAAATCAATTTAAAATAAATATTTCATATTAACCCCCATCAGGAATCGAACCCGTGTTTTCATGCATGGCAGCCCAGCGCGCTTCCGCTACATCGCAAAACGGACAAACACTAAAAATTAAAAAAAGTACTTTTAAAATACATGTTTAAAAGCGTACTTTATAACAAAATATAAAATTTACAGATGCCTCATTTTTAAACGCAACAATCGACCATCCGAGCCAGGACCGACCCAGAACACTAAACTAAATAGACCATATAAGGATCCCGCAAATTTAGTGAAATTCTAACCATTTAATTACACACAGTGTAAATTCGTAGTATAAAAAAATCTGGGGTGGATCCCTGCGCTTCCATCATCCATGCGCTTTGAAGCTGCAAGATGGATTGTTGTTTAGCCTCCTACATATTTACTTAACTACTCTACTTAGTAAAAATCAGTTACAAAAGACTTTTACAAATTATTGATATACCTTCATATTTTATGTATTTTTTTTACTTACAAATTAAAATCTGTTTATATTTCTAATCAGGGGCTAGAATTCTCCAACCGTCTTTGCGTTTGGTAGCCGCGGGAGAAGTTGAGATCTATCCTCTTTTTGTACAGCGCTCTTGAGGCAATTTTTTGCAGTGCTTCCGGTATGTTTGCTATCTCAGGAATAAACTCCTTTGAAGCCACGGTGCGTATTAAAGTGGCCAACTTCAGGAGTCGGCTGTTTGGGTGCAGGAGTGGGATGGTCCAAGCCGCGCTGCTGTACGCGGACGGCCCACTCCTGAAGCATTGGTCGAAAATTTAAAATTTTACCACATTATTATCTTTTTTTTTTATTTTATTTTGTTTTCATTTTATTTTATTTCATATTATATTTTATTTTATTTTATTATGTACTGTATCAAAGATGATGCTACATAAAAGGATTATTATTATTTTTATTATTTGCAAAAACAGCGCTTGAAAAATTGTCCGAATAATAAAATAAATAAACGAATAAAGCGAGTTTTCAGAAGACACTTCAATAGGATGACATAATTAGCGGAACAAGTGTATTGCAGAAGACGCTATTATCATTTGGTGATGGTTGTGGGATGTTGGGGGTGGATCCCAACTTAAGCTTTGTCACTTCTCCAGACAATAGGGGCTCGCAGCACTTTAGCAGCGACTGCACTACTATCATTCAAATGTTACTATTTTAATATATAAATTTACTAAAAGAAAATAAATTTCTTCCACTTAAGTTTGTAATTAGATAACCCATGATCTTGTGGCCTTTGAGTTACAAATCATAACCCTTGATTCGTTTATCCACCTTAAATTGTTTGATTAAATGAATCAAATCAAGTAAAAAGTACATTGGTTTAAGTTAAGTTAAGACAGTGCTTATGTTACTTTAAAAAATAATGAAGTTTACGCAATTACGAGTGTTTGATTTATCATTTCTTTTTAATGAAAAAAAAAAACCGTTCGTAGCTGAACAATGGCTTCAAGTGTTACTAGTACTCTGTTCCATCAACAACAATCATTATACATTAGTGTACTGATTTTAAAACGTGATCGTAAAGATATAGATGATGCTGAAGGCTCTGAACGTCCAAATAAGGCTCTCAATCCCGAAAACATCGAAAAAATCTTAAAAAACCTCGTGGAAAATCGTAAAGTTAAGTGGTAAGAGATAGCTGATGTGGCGCCTTCGATCTGCAAGTACCTGACGGGTAGCGAGTTGGAACGCGCTTCGCTACTTGCGCGCCTCGCTACTTGCCCGCCGGTTCGATACCGGAAACGGAATGAGAAGGGAACACCGCCGTTATAAAAGCCGCGGAGTTCAAGGCTCGTCCTTCCTTCCTTCGTCGGCAGACGTCCCAGTGTAGATTAATTTCATAGAACAAACCGCGTGTAAAATAGTGATTTTGAAATACTTTAGATTTTGCCAATCCGTTAAATAAAATATATTTGTAATACTCATCCGTTATTATATTGAATAAATAGTGTTATTACACGTAAGTACGCTGTTCTCATTTCTTGTGAAATAATATATGTAACCACAACCCCTGTACTGATATCCTGAAGTTTTTAAAAGGTAGTATTTTCACCATTGTACATTGGTTATGAAAAAGCGCCGCATTTGCTTTAAAATCTTGTTTCATGAAGACAATGCATCGTGTCACATGATACTAAAAACAATGGCAAAAATACACAAATTGAGCTTTGAATGACTTCTTCCACCCACTCTGTATAGTTCGGATCTGGTCCCCAGCGATTACCACCTCTTTTCTGAACTCAAAAAAACGCTCCGTCGCGCGTCGCAAGAGATTTGGCTCGGATGAGGAAGTCATCTCCGAAACTGAAGCCTATTTAAAATGCAAATATAATCGTTCTACAAGGGCGGCTTCGAAAGTTAAAAAAGCGTTTGAATGTTTCATAAACATGTCAAATGAGACACTTTTGGTGAATAAAAATAAATCGTTTTAGAAAAATAGGGCAATCTTTAAGGCCCCAGTGTAATATTTCAGGTTAATTTGTATTCAAATCATGAACGAAAATTCGAATATATAAAAAAAATTGAATAACCCATGAATAATTTTCTAGCCCTCTAATCATATAAAATAAAATCAGTAGTTTTTTACGTCTGTAAAATATTACAAATATCACAAATAATACAACTTCTTTCCCTTATCCGCATCCAATGGTGCTCAGGGAACTGCATTGGTGTGTACACGAATTGCAGTGTGCGTAAATAAATACTAACCAAAATAAAATAAATATTTAATAACTTATTAGGTATAATTAAAATCTTTACATATTACAGATTCTAAATTCATTATAAAAAAATGTTTTTATCATATTTCATTTGGTTTGAAAATTAAAAAAAATATATTATTGATATATTATACATATTTTTCATATAATCCTTAGAGGCTCGAAACTTTACCACGTCAAGGTTTTTGGATTAAAAACGATTATTACATTATTATACAAGGGTGTAAAATATAAAACTCGATGTACAACCCGATAACTGGTGAATCTACATCGTATATAGGAGACGAACTGTGTAAATGACTTTTTAATCTGAGCTTGAAAAAATTTTTTTTATCTTTTATAAAAGTTTTCATAAGTATGGGAGATTAAGTAAAATTGCTTCAAATTTATTCAATTAAAACGCGTTTTTAAATTTTGTTTTCTTTATGGATAGTAATACAATACATGATATCTTGATAACAATTTTGCAAAAAAAAAGGGACATCTATCAAATAAATAAAAAATAGGTTGTTCCCCGATAGCATGAATATCCTTTGAAAACCGTAATAAATGTTTAAAGTATATTTTTACAATTCCAACGATATAAAACACAATCATCAAAAACTGTTGTTTTCACTTTATAACTGTATTGTTTTAAAAACACGAAATTACAAGTGACTTTTAAAAACGCCCGTTATGGCTAATGACGTCCATACCCTTCCATTATAAAAGGCGGGATATTCATTACGAAATGAGCGCTCGATATTGATGTGGAGACGTCACACACCAGCATGCGCGCCAAATGGAGGATTTTGCGAGCGATTTGAAAAAGCGCTAGAAATTCATATGACATCGTAAAAATTAAAAAAAAATTCTCCGTGATATTGTTATTTTTTCAGTCAATTTCATTTGAAATAAAAAATTGAATATATCGGAAGAACCCAATTCTACAAATTCAACTCCAACTATTATGTAGATTCACTGGTTTCCCGCTTGTACACCGAGTTTTAGTACAAATTATTACAAGGTTAAAGACGACGGTACGGAGATTGATTAAAATACTTCAAGTGCCCATTTAGCACAGTCAATGTCAGCTCATAAGCCCTGTAAACGCCAAGATATTCATATTCTTTCATGAGATTCGTATCTCTGTTCTCTGCTGAGACATTAAAAATGATTAAGAACTTCTCGATTAAGTTTAAGAGACCATGTCACTAACGAGAGAGATAAGAAGACGGACTAGAGTCATAGACGTCATAAAAGCTATCTCCCAGCTGAAGTTGACATGGGGGCTGGACCATGTGGCACGCACAGAATGAGGACCGATGGACGAAGCGCCCGCTGAACTGGAGACCTAGAGCTGCAAGGAGACCTGTAGTAAGACCACCAGAATGATGGACAGATGACATAAAAAGTACTAGCATGGATCCAGATGGCAGCTAGCTCGAGGGCCCAGGACAGAAAGCAGTGGACCAATATGGGGGAGGCCTGATGTCCAGCAGTGAGACGAACACTGGCTGATAAAGAAGGAGAAGAAAAGAATATCTTCGGCGTATATGCATGAAACCTCTATAAACATAAAATTTATTCATACTGACGAAGTTTACGATTTTATTTCCCGATACATCGCGTTGGATCGGTCGGTAGTATTATTAAACGATCAATTTCATAATTTAGATAATCGGTATCATAAATGTCGTTTTGAAACTCGTACTCAGTAGATTGGTGCATCGATGTCAACGAATTTATTTGACGGAAATAATCCGAGATTTAACTGCCAAATTTCAACTTGTAACCTACGGAATGATAAGGGTAGGTTTGTATGGGGCGAATACGAGCGGAAAAATCGATTTGCTAGAAAAAATTACCCTCGTAAATTTTGAAGTGAGTAATTATAATATATTAAATACTTGTATTATTGATATCTCAACAGAGACAGAGAAACTCTGTAAACGAATGTGGGTTATCTAAGGCGTTTACAGGGCTTATGACCTGTCATTGGCTGGGTTAAGTGGCCACTTGACGTATTACAACATTCCCCATTCCGCATCATCCGACAACCATGTATGAACACAAATTTTTGAAACCCCCTTGTATGTATATGCAGAGTTTGTACAGAAGAATCCACATGCGAGTTGTGTTTTTCGACAGATTTAAATATTTTTTAATATTCTTTCCGTATATAGTGACATCTGTCAGAATATAGTTAAAGCATTTTTTTTGGCAATCTAACTTTAATTGGTGTAGGTAAGTTCATTCGAACATGATTACTTACTAGAAACGCCTGAAGATGTCTCTCCAATGACATTTTATATTGCTTTTGATTAAACCAGTTGTCTATTTTTTAACATTATGTTGCTGGAATAAAATACTTAATTTACTTTAAAAATATAATACTGGCCACAGTAACCCATACAATAGACAAATATAGCCCTGTACGATATGATATTAACAATTCGTTGATGCGAATGAGCTCTTGGGTGGATTATCAACAAAAAAAAACGGAAAATACATGGCATGTTCAGGTACAGCAAGTATTTGAAAGTGGTCTTCGTTAAAAATAGGAACAAATCGCGAAATTGCAAACTTAAGGAGATGTGTGAATGTACAAGAAAGCCCAGGAAGGCGTGGACCCTAGGACAGAGTCCCTATGGAGTCATTATATTCCAGCAACACTCTATGAATAAATAAAAAAACACATTATTAATACATGTGATAATACAGATGCTCTACGAAACGTAATGGTTTAAATAGGTGTTTTGTATTTATTTTCTCCGCCTCATACCGTAGTGGCTTACGCATTTGGCTACCATGTTTCGCGGGTTCGACCCAAACCGTGTGGGGTCAACAAAAAATATTTTTTACATGTGACTTTCCATATGCGATATTTTCATGTGTGATCCTTAGGACTGGTACTTAAGCGTAAGATTTGATCATCCTACCATCATGTAATAAAATTGATCAAGATCACTTGGTGTACAATGCAGTGCCCTATGCACCATTGGGTGCGGATAAGGGCAAGTAGTAGTAGTAGTAGTAGTTTTATTTTCTCCACTTAGGGATTAGGATAAGAATATAATTTTAACATCTACTGTTTTACACATGCATCTAATTTTTGTTTATAGCATAAAATACTATAAAAAAGTATCTGATAGCAAGGAGTACCATTGAAAATGCAAGCTTTGTAGTAAAGCAAAACGATAAAAAAAGCTTGTTAGAATTCTTTCGAAGCTTATTGCAATAATGACAAAAACGACCGGTACCTGGGATCAAAAGATTGCAATAGGATTTAGCGGTCCTAAGCCTTAAGGCTACACCGGAGTCCAGCGAAGAACAATTGTTGTTTTCAAAATGATGTTCCGGATTTTTGGACAGTGACAAAGTACGTATGCCTCCCCGAGAGCCCTAACCATGCTTGCCTATTTTACAAGGCACCAGGTTCTCGGCGTCTCTTCGTCCCAGTGTTGATTATTCGTCGTCCTCTCGGCAGTTGCGTCCAGAGCTTTTCCGGGACGTGGTATTAAGGTATGATGATTTGATGATATTATGTCAATGATGATGAATCAAAACTTAAAAGATAAGTATCACGTATAACCTACACACCTTCAAACTATTTTTAGAGGAAAAACAGAGACCAATTTCAGAAAGCATTCATATTGCGATTAATAAATAAATAACAGGCCGCCGTTTTTTAGCTTTTTCTTCTTCATTTTTCTGGATGACAAGACATGCGAGTACTCGGTGTACCAATGCAGTGCCCTATGCACCATTGCGCGGCGGCTAAATTAATACAAGTAAAAGTAAGATGGCAGCAAAATAAAAACATCGTTACCTTGTTGGTAAAACACACCATAACCATTACCTACGGATAACCTTCCCTTTATCCACACTTAATAGTGCAAAGGCCTCAACATTTATTTATTTGGAAGATGTACATACAGCTTCTATAAAAACCCGGTATGTTATAAATGTAGGTTCACTGAATAACCCGTGCCGAGGGAAAATGCATTTTACATTGTTTATAATGGGTTCATATTCTACATACAATCTTAATTAAGTAACCCAACATCAAATACATATTTAAAAAATTTTTTTTTTTTTAAATCATATTCAATAAAAAGTAAGTGCCAGTGGGTCCCCCAAATCTTTTAAAATCAATTTTTCATCCCCCTGACTATATTCTTGGCCTGATTTCACCTCCAATTGTGCACGACCCACCTCCACAATCCATTTTTTTAAAGTTTTGTATGCTGGAGTGTATTTTTTTATCTGATGGACAAAAAACAAGTAGGGTAGTACATGACTCGGAGTAATAGATAAGGCTTCTTTTTTGGGCCAAAGGTAAGTGTGGATTTTTGGATGCCATTAAAAGCTGCATAGTCCAGCGTCGGCCGGTTTTCTCGTGTCTAATTTCCATGTCATCATTTGGTTCTGTAGAGTCTCACCAAGTGCAGTTAACCTTGATCATTTTATTACATGAAGGTAAGATTATCAGTCATAGCTAACCGCTTCATAAGCCTGTCCCAGGTATCACACATGAAATATAATATGAAAGTCACATGTACTAAAATAATTTGTTGACCCCCTAAAAGGCATCGAACCCGCGACCTCATGCACGCATAGTAGCCTAAATGCGCTACCACTATGCCAACGAATATTTTAAGAGGAAAAACACACTAAATAAAACGTCAACAATGTAAAATTTATTTGGTGATGGCGGCGGCATAATAAAAAAATAAAAAAATTGGAAAATAACCAAATAATCATTAAGGTTTCAACATTTTGAGTGTGACCAAATACTCAATGGATGACAGAGAGTTTCACATGTGAAGCATCGCGCCATTTATTACTGTATATTGGCAGATTGAGATATCAAATACTAGGTGAAATGGGGAATGTTGTAATACATCAAGTGCCACTTTACCACCAATGACAGATCATAAGACCTGTAAAACGCCTAGATATCCATTATTCCCTTCCAAGTATTCTCGTCTCTGTTGAGAATGTCAAATTGAAGAATATAGGTAGTTTAAATCATGACATAATATTAAATTTATTGCGAAAAATGCTGTAAGTAAAAGGCAAGGCACGATTCTTTCTTGCCTCAGCGCGCTACTTAAGCGCAATGTTTGCTGATTTGCATTATAGCACAGAACGTTTTCCACTTCTGCATGTTTCGCGAAATAATTTCTCTGTTTCCCATGGCCATTATGAAGTTGCACATAAATGCTAACTTGTTACAGGCCTCACTTCAACAACACTCATATACACTTGTGCAACAAAGGATCTTAAACAATGGTCTTCCATTGTGTGCGTTTTACATCCCTTCCTGCATTTTACTGTCATGTACCCTGGTACAGGATGGACGAAAAATCAAGGCAAATACTTTCTAACCACTTTTTGATTTGCTGGTAGTAAATAAATTCAGTGTATATAAGTTTAGATGCTCGTATTTAAATTATTTTTTTATTTTCATTAATTTAGGAATCAAACAGTACATTAAAATAGTAACATTTGTGATGATAGTAAAAGTAAGTGAATAGCCCAGTAAAGTTTCCCAAATTTATAGAAAATATTGAAGGGAAAGTAAAGTAAAGATTAATCGAGAAAAATTCTATATAAAAACTAGGCGGTACGTTAATTGATAATTTCAAGAAAAATGAGGGGGGTGGGCACGTAAGCAAACAGTTTATGAAGTTTTAAGAGATTTGTGGGGGTTGGGCATGCTACACTTCTACGGAGGTTCCTTTTAAAAGTTGATGGACTCGTGTTATTATTTATCTATTTGGGTTTTTAGCAAATTTTAGCACTGACATCCGCAACGGTCATTTACATTTCTTCTTCACATCATTGAACCGAGCATATTACATAATTAACTTTTAAGTAAGCATGCATTCGTAGTACAATCTCATCACCAAAGTTCGCCGCTATTATACTTTTCCATTAAAAATTGAAAATCCCTGTGCATTTTAGATGTAAATAAACAAGCCCAATAGTGGTTTTGGTGGCGGGATATTTGGTAACTTATTTTTATGTATTGTGAAAGCCCTATATTTAAATACTTGACATTTATTTTTTTACTAGTAAGCTCATATTTTTTAGAAATATTGAGTGAAATATACGTTACACTATTTAAAGCATCCTTACATCAAATAAAAAACAAAAAACTTATTTAGTATTAATTATGAGTCTCTAAGCACGGCAACAAATGGAGGTCCAGGGATTTTTGCTCAGCCTCATTCATGTAAGTTAACGAAGGCAGGATCCTTACTGGAGTTGTCTTATTCCCTGCGTTAATTTTTTTCTGTACTCAACCTTATGCATTTTTCCCCCCCATATGTGAAAAGTATTGTCCGTTCTTATCAAGAGTCCTTACAAACGACTTCATTAGGCCTAGTTTAATATCTTAACATGGTTTTTAAGTAGAATTAACACACATACTTGAATGTATTAAATAGAAAAAAGACATTGATAAAATTATAGAAGTATCTAAAAAGTACAGCTGTTAGAAATAAAGGAATTTCTATATATAGGTTCATCAGCGTCTAGGTTGCTATTAATGATACTATTAAAAATTTACACAAATATTAGGCATGGTAATTTTTTCTTTCATACTATAGTTACAAAATTTAATAAAGGAAGGCCCCAAAAATTCAGTTCCAATAGTATAACAAAATATAATTTTACATTTTTAAAAAGTCAGAAGTCCATTAGCTGACTAGAATATTTAATACGTAATTCGGTTGAAAATTTATTTTTCGGTTTTAAAGTTTTGGCACACCGCATATTGTGAATGATGTGTTATGTGATGATATTTTAAAATTATCATAGATACACTGCACTTGGATGTACCATTGCACAAGTAGGTGCGATATTCTGGGAAAAACAGTTATAGTAGGTAGTTATGGATGTATGCCTTTAGTCACATTTAATTCGAAATGTTCCTGGCTTTCCTCCACAATTAACACATCTTCTAATGCACGCACCGTAGATTTACTCCGACTTTTTCACATACCCACTTTCAAGTATTTGTGGGCAACTGATCAACCCGAGATGGTACAACGTCCCAAAGTAGCAAATATAATTCAGCTGTGTCAGGTATTACTACACGAGTAAGTAATTCCTAGAAAATCATCACTGGACGACGGCCAATTCTTACGGGGCAGTATAGGCTTTGCACACGATGTCTATCCCCAACCACTCAACTCTATTAAACAAAGTACCTACTGTCCTATAAATACCCGTACAGAGGGATCAGAACAGGCTAGTGCAGCACGACCATCTTATTACCAATCTACGCAGTCTACTCTCTTCAGTCGCGAGAGTCGCCTGTCCACGTCTAGCAAGCCCAAGACTCCGGGTCTTTTCCTGACGGTAGAACGACGCCGTCCATGAAGCCGTCGACCACGCCCTGGATCCACACTTATTTGGTACCAGCAACGGAAGGCCCGACCCGCATTCGTTCTGCTCTCACACGTATCGCTTCGCTACAAAACGTTGAGTTACCAGACCCGCCGACTTCGCTCCAATCTCTACGGAAACTGCAACGCACTCATCATTCCGGAAACAAAAATTACGAAATAGGACATCCTTGTTCACTGAATAAACGAAATGCAACCATCCACCGGCGTTTCCACTAACCTTCACTGGTAAAAGTGACTCCTCTATCTCCAAACCCCTTTATATATGTTGTATTTGACCATGTCTTTCTACGGACCTCTCAACTTCTAACATTCAGACAAACTCGCATCGTAAATCTTTACTCCGGCTTTCATAATTCATAATCTTCGCGTCCACACGACCGAACCATCGTAAAATACCTTACTTATAGTGTTTGATAATGTTATCTTATCCTTTTCAATTTCACATTAGGGCACCCTTTGGGAATGGTTTTTTCCCACATTCGCCCAACGACCGACATCCAATTTACTTTGTTTATTTTCCACTCAATCCTAAAAATTTACTTTTGGGACATTAGGAGAGCAAAAGACCACCTTTATGTTTAAAATTTTATAAACTATTTTATTTTTTTTGCGTTAAAGGAATTTCTTTTCATGATTTTTATTTTTTTTTAACCATAATGCGTTATCCAAAAAAAATTTTATTTTTTTACATCAAAGGGGGGCCGAAATAAAAAAATTGCCCACAACTGCCCCGGGAAAATTTAAACATATATTTTGAATCCCCAAAAGAGACAAAAACTCTGGGGAAACGAATGTGAGTTTATCTAGGCGTTTACAGGGCTTAGAGTAAGGCTCAAAAAAGCTTTATTGGAGAAAAGCAAAATAAAATTGGAAGACACTTCAGGCTCTTTTTGTATTAAATAAAGCCTTTCACAGAAAAAAAAAAATT
>JAGVSP010003634.1:0-20970 GCA_022494985.1 Micrasema minimum | reverse complement strand
TAAACTAAAAGTTAACTCAATGTTTGGTAAATAACATTGGATAGTTTGAATATTTTAAGCGTTTTAAAAAAAAAAAAAAAAAATTAAATTGTTTGAAAGAAGAATTAGTTCAATGTCTGTTCTCATAAATCTGTCAACTTTGTATTTATAAGTGTCTACATCCCAATGCACCGATCATGTGTTTCTCCCCCAACTTCACTCCCCTCTCCACCCCTTATCCCAGTACCTGGTCAACCACTTCAACATTTTTAGTTAGCGACTTATTACTTAATTTTAAATTATTATTATACAAATCCCTGATGAAGGAGTAGTGTCTCCGAAACCGGTTGGAGTGTTAAAAAATAAAAAAGTAGTTTAAAACAAAAGTTGTTTAATTTCATAATAAATAAAGTATTGTAAATTAGACATTCAGGTACATACAAGCATCTATAATAACTATTTAGTTTAAGTCATGATGAAAATGTAAGCCGGGAATAGTTGGGTAGGTACCTAGACAAATCTTTTAAAAAATAATCATTGCGAAAGCTTAAATTTTCATATAGAAAATTCCGTAATAAAGTTTTATGTGTGAATGTGGAGGAAGCAAAGGAAGTATGCCAGGACAGAGTGGTGTGGCGCTCTATCCTCTCTGTCTACCCCTTCGGGGAAATGGCGCGATGGTTAGTTAGTTAAGTATATTCCCATTTTAATACGGGTCCAAGATGTCCTTCTTTCTGTTCTCTTTAAATCGTCCATACGCTTTGTAGTTGCAAGACGAAATGGAATTCGGTCAAGTAAAACGAGTTTATCAGAGATTGGATTTCAGTTAGATTTTTTTGGTCGTAAATTTATTGGGAAGATTATAAATGTACAGCACCTAGAGGTGATTTTTCACGTAAATGTTAAATTGTTATTAAGAAAAGTCCAATACCTATTACTTTTGCCAAATCTGGGCGTGTTTCTATAAATATTTAGTTTTGGTACTAATAATTTTATTTTACCCGCAACAAGTAATATCTACATTATGCAATAGCAAACCTTGATGAATACAATACATAGATTACCATCTAAGTTACCTACATACATCAATATTCCGTTTTGATAAAAAAAAAAACGACAATCTACCGCACCTATTAATTGATATATTTATTATCTTGCGATAATGTGGGTAAATGCCGCCATTGTAGTATTTGTCTGAATCAATTCCAATACAAGTTACATGAGACTTGATTCAAACCCTAAATTAGTACCACTGACGATATGTGTATAATTACTATACTTTAATACTATAGTGTATCCAAGTATGCATAATTATTTACTTATAATATGTATACAGAATACACACGGTATTGAGGTCTGCCTGCTAATGCCCTCCTGTTACCACTACCACTACAGGACTCAAGAGATGATGTCACACACTTGTAGCTTCCAGTAATACATAGATACAATACATATTATATACTACACAAATACCAACGCAGTTACTTAAATTGATATCACAAAAAAATATGGCCCAAGCCCAACATGTAAATTCTTAGAAACATGCTTTTTGTAAATTACTACTACCTACTGCTACTTATCCGCGCCCAAATGGTGCATAGGGGAACTGGGATTGGAGGACCGAGTGCAGTGACTCATGTTCAACCACAATCCACCGAGCATGGCATTGAACATTGCTCGTACTAGTATGCAAGTAAGCATGCGGAGGAGTACAATGTACAATGTCTTAAAACAATATTTTTGTAGTTACGAACTTCCGCAGACAACCAGACAACATAATATAATAACGTAAACTAAATGACGTAAATTAATGTAAACTCAAGACGGGATCTGGACTTCTTCGGTGTAAGTCTATCGAAATTTAAACTTCACTGAAGTAGACCGATCCTGTCTTGAGTGTGTCCACATTTTATTCTAACTGTCTTAGCTTCACCAATTTAATGTTCTGTCACTTATTTTTACTGCTTGTTATCCCTTTTATGCTTTTAAAATGGATTTTTCCGTAAATAAATAAAATAAAATAAATACATAAATAAATGTCGAGATATCGAAAAAATTCTGAAATATGGTTTTATATACACCGTGTTAAAAAACTCGATGTACAAGCAAGAAACCAGTGAATCTACATCGTATTTAGAGTCGATTTTGTAGAACAAATTTTTTTGATTTGACCCATAGTGTTCGAGAAAATTGAGTATGAAGTTGTTTTTTTTTTCGATAAATTTTTGCAAATGTCATCAAGTACCTACCGTGTATTTAGTCAAATTAATACTATCCATAAATAAAACAAAATCAAAAACAGCATTCTAATATGAATTTGGGTAATTTTACTTAATCTGCGGTACGAATGAAAGCCTTTATGAGAAGAAATTTTTTTTTTTTAAGGTCAGATTCAAAAGTCACGTTATACGTTTCGACTCCAAATATGTTGTAGATTCACCAGTTTTCGGGTTGTAAACTACAAGTTTTGTTACTCTATATTTTTATAATAAATGCATTTTAAGTAATCTACCGTAAACGGCAATCTACCGTGTCTAAATCGGTAATTCTCTGCAGTTGCTCGATCACAGATCAGTACCGACTCGGTAATAAGCGACGTGATAACGATTTCTTACCCATGGATGTTTAACGTTTTCGCGATCACAATGGAACACGCGTTAAAAGTTATCGATCGGGATTATTAAACGAGCGCATACTAGTCGCGAGCTATTTCCCGAGATATATCTTTATTCGCACAAATCTTCATTCAATCTTTATTATAATTTAGCCGGTTTTCGGCAAGCCAAATATTGAGAAAAGCAGTCGACATAATAAAAAATCCGACAAGCGCGATGATTTGACGTTTGACGTAAGGCCGCGATATAGCGTAGATCGGCTCCCTCGGCTCAGATCGTCATATGATCGGCTCAGCGATCGCGGTATTGAACGGTATGTCATTGTGATCGCTCAAATCGTTAGCGTTAGCACGTGATTAGCACGCTTTTAACTACGTCGATAGTTATCTGTGCTTGAGCTACAGGTATAATTTATATTCGAGAGTAAGTATTGAAGTTTTTTTTGGTCATGCATCTTAAACGAAAAGTTACGCAATATTTTAACTTAGTAAAAATATTCCGTACATTTACACAGGAATGTCAACTTCGAATAAATTTAACTTTCCGTTTTGTAAAACGAATCACAATCAACTTTAGGTTAAGCTTATTCACGACAGAATTTATGAATAAAAAAACGTTAAATTGTATAATGAAGATTATAAATATATAAATATCTAATAATCCACATTATATCTATCTAGATGGTTGAATGCAGTTGAAATGCGATCTCTCAGGCGAATGTGTGGTAAAACTATGTATGATAGGTGCACTAATGTTGAAATTAGAGCAGAATGCTAGGCTGAGATATGCATTATCGACAAAAATAAGAAAGGTCTTTTACGCTGGTTCGGTCATTGTAGAGCGAATGGATGATGAAAGAACGGCTAAAAAAATATTTATGATGCGACTGTGCCTGGATGTAGAAGTCGAGGAAGGCCGAGAAAGACATGGCATGATCAAGTAAAACAAGTGCTTGAAAGTGGGCATGTAAGAAGTCGTAATAATCGACGTGCGTGCATGAGAAGATGTATGAATGTTGGAGGAAGCAAGAGAAGTATGCCAGGACAGAGTGGTGTGGCGTTCTATCCTCTCTGCCTACCCCTTCGGGGAAATGGCGTGATGGTTAGTTAGTTAGTTAGTTAGATGGTCGATGAGTGTCTATGACCCGTTTTTCTGCTTTTCCATTCAATAATTCCTAAAATTTGCGAAATAGGTCACCTGTAATGTAAGTTTTTAGGCACAAATATCATTTTAAATAAATAAATATAGCTTATTATTTTATCAATGTACAATGTAATTACATAGACTCTATACTTAGTTTATAATCTTATCTGCTTATTTTGTTATCTTAATTTTACTAGTTGCAAATAAAACAAGACACTAATATGCATTTTTTTTTTCGTAAAATCACAGCGTACCTACCCTGTCGAATAATTTCAATAAGATAAATAAGAACGATAATGTTCACCATATTACAATGAATTAACATTGTTTTATTTAATTAATTAAACCAAACAAATGAGTGGTTTTTATTTATAAAAAATACCACAACCAAAAATTCTGGACCAGAAGCACGAGGTTTGGAAAAAAAATCCTCATTATTTTCCTCGGACCTTATTCGGTTTTCTATGGGCCGAAAATACTTTTAACTTCAATTTAGGCGCTCTATTTTAAATGAAAAAAATCCTTCTTTGTCTGCTTACCACGGAAAGTGGTAAACTATGCCCATAAATCATTGACGCAATTATTGTAAACTTCTTTAATTTATTCTTATGTTTCCGTTATTTATTTATCTAATTACATAATATTTTGTATTTATACCGACATTTTCATTTTTAGATTCGCTCAACCAATATAGGTCATCAAAAACTGGGGTCATTTCAAGTACCTACTCCCTTTAACAAAATGGCGTAAACATACATTAAAAGGTACGAATTATTCATGAAAACCTGAGTAATGCATTTTCATGTTTTGTAACGTAGAGGGTGAGAGGCTTGCCTGATTGGCTCCACAACCTCAGACGCTCACCTGCATAGCTCAATCAGTTAGCAAAATTACGGTGATGTTTCGCCTCTCTTCTTGGTCTCCGTCATATTTACTCCATTATCAGACATCCGTGAGATATGTCATGCTCTGTCCATTTCCACTGGTATGCTGCAAATAGTAAAAACCCCATTTTCCGGCAACATTTTGTGTGCGTTACTAACTCTGTTCCACGCAAATAGTGGATAAATTATTATGCAGTGAAAAACGCTATTTTTTTTAAACTAAGAAATTCTTCCTCTTCTCTTGAATAACAAAACGACGCCTCCTACGTATAATATCGTAACCCACAAAATGCGATTTTACAGAAGGAGCATTTGAAAATATTTTCGTTCATATGCATTGGTTGTAGATACGACAAATTACGCCCCAAAAAGCCCGTTATTATTGGCATAATAATTTTTCTGTTTTGGTAGAATTAAAGTTATAGTTAAATACAGACGAAATCCACCAAAAACTCAAAATCGACGATTTGTGGGCTACGATATTATACGTAGGAGGTGTCGAAAAGAATTTACAGACTACATATTGTTTCTCTTTACTTAAAAATTAATATGGCGTTAGTTACAAAATATTAAGAGAAATATGTAATTAAATACAAAAAAACTCATTATAATTATCTAGTCATGTGGTCTTTATTTGCGTTTTGCCGTAACATAATAGCCTTGTTTTCCGACATAAATGTTGTATCAGAAATGAGTCCATTGTTGTTGCTTTTAAATCAGATTACGTTTCGAATCCTGTCGAAATCCTTTGGTCTGTGAAAAGGATTCTACGGTTTTATTTCTTTTATCCTAAATTTCATTTTATCGCAATTAATTCAATCGTATTTTTCATCGAATACAATTTGATATTGTATTCATAGCTTTATTATTTAATTCCAAGCGTAGCGAAAGCCGCTAGTACTATACATTATTCTTAGATAAAACACACTGTTGAAATATAAACAGCTAAATCTAAGCTGCAATGACTTATAATAATATGAACTAATTAATGATTACATACTCGTGATAATAAAATATGTAGGTGATGAAATTATCTTTATCAGGTACGTGTTTGTGAGTGCTAAAAGTCTACATTTAATTATAGTCTATGAACTAGAATATCTACATTCACGTTGATGACACTCCCTTGTTTTTGTAAAATAATTATCACACCCACATGTAACAACTATTTTGGGAATGTAATTTTATGATAGCGCTAAACTATTGTGCCTAACTGAATATTTGCTACTATTCCGTTTAATATTTACAGCAACAGTTGCGAACTTCACCCTATCTACCTACCCATTAAAGATATTTAAAATTAAAACGAAAAACGTAACCATTTAAATTATCTTTAAATTGGTGATCGTTACATTATCAGCAAGATCATTAGCACGTTTTTATTAAAATTTATTTTGATACATATACATATCGACGCCTCCTACGTATAATATCGTAACCCACAAAATGCGATTTTACAGGAGGAGCATTTGAAAATATTTTCGTTCATATGCCATTGGTTGTAGATACGACAAATCACGCCCCAAAAAAGCCCTTATTATTGGCAAAATATTTTTTTTTTTTTGGTAGAATTAAAGATATAGTTAAATTTAGACGAAATCCACCAAAAACTCAAAATCGACGATTTGTGGGTTACGATATGCGTATGAGGCGTCGATATAAGTACAATAAACACAAATTCTTTATCCTTTGAGTCAAATTTTTATCTCGGTAATATACTAAACGTATAAAATTACGTCTTAAATATTAAAAGTAAAAAAAATAAAATAAAATAATCCGAAAAAAAATTACAGTATGAAAACGCCGAAAATTGTAAATTTACTTCCACTTCCCCTTGTCCGCACCTAGGGGTGCATAGGGAACTGCATACAGACAATGTAAATTTACAGACACCTGTAGCTCAATCACAGATAACTATCGACGTAGTTAAAAACGTGCTAATCACGTGCTAACGCTAACGATTTGAGCGATCACAATGACATACCGTTCAATACCGCGATCGCTGAGCCGAGCATTGACGATCTGAGCCGAGCGGAGCCGATCTACGCTATATCGCGGCCGTACGTCAAACGTCAAATCATCGCGCTTGTCGGATTTTTTATTATGTCGACTGCTTTTCTCAATATTTGGCTTGCCGAAAACCGGCTAAATTATAATAAAGATTGAATGAAGATTTGTGCGAATAAGATATATCTCGGGAAATGGCTCGCGACTAGTATGCGCTCGTTTAATAATCCCGATCGATAACTTTTAACGCGTGTTCCATTGTGATCGCGAAAACGTTAAACATCCATGGGTAAGAAATCGTTATATCACGTCGCTTATTACCGAGTCGGTACTGATCTGTGATCGAGCAAATGGTGTAACAAAATGCGTTGTACAAGCAGGAAACCAGTGAATCTACGTCATATTTGGAGTCGATTTTGTAGAATAAACTTTTTTTCGAGAAAATTGAGAAAGAAGTTGATTTTTTTTCCCGATGAATTTTTGCTAATTGTTATCAAATATCATTTATTTAGTCAAATTAATACTAGCCATAAAGAAAACAAAATCAAAACCACCATTTTAATAAGAATTTGTGCAATTTTCCTCAATCTGCTGTACCTACTTAAAAAAGTTTTTAAGATTATTTATTTATTTATTTTCAAGCTCAGATTCAAAAGTCATATTACACATTCGACTCCAAATATGATGAAGATTCACCAGTTTTCGGGTTTTACTATGTTGTTTTTGTACACAATGTACTGTATATAAATATATCCGATCAGCACAATACTAGGTCTGGGTCTGGTATATGGTATATGTACACTAGGTACACACTAGCGACTAACCACTAGCCCGTGTGTTGAATCGAATCGAATTTCATTACCGGTAGTCATAGTCGAATGTAAATAACATGCTTTGGGTGCGCAGTGCGCAGTGCGCATATTGTCCATTGTTCCAACTATTACAGACTATGTGTCACACTGCCATTATGATGTACGAGTATAATACCTAATATTGTTCTCGCTAAAACTTCCAAATCATAGCTATTATACTATATTGTTTACTCTGTCGCCTGCTACATCAGTCTGTTGTCATCGCACGTATATTTTGTCCGCACAATCATTACTTATTTATTTATTTATGTATTACATATACGCCTGATGGCATTTACATTGCATCATAATACAGTATTAAGATACATTACAATTACATTAATTTACATTGCATCAAAAGTACATTCATTAAGTTACATTACAATTAATAAATTTGGGTATTAAGATGAATAAACTGCTTCAAAAACAAGTTGTAAAAAGTTACAAAATACATATGTATAAAAGTAAAAGGAAATCACAATTCAAGATGACTTGATCGAGCTGTCATAAATTGGTCTTATAGTTTTGCAGAGTGTTAGATATAATATCAGCAGTCTCTTCATATTGCCTAATGAATGTAATCGTGGTATAGTCGAGTTACTGCGCTTTATCATTTCAGGAAAATGTGTTTTGTGAAACTAATTTTCACGGTCAAGTGGTCTGATTTTATATCTAATAATACTACGACTGTTACATTACCTTTTCCGCACCCGATGGTGCATAGGGCACTGCATCAGTACACACCAAGTGCAGTGTATATTGACAATTTTATTAGATGTAGGTAAGATGATCAGTCATACGTTTCAGTACGAGTCAAAGGTATGGACTTTTTGCATAGGAAATGTTAATCTGAAAATCATATGTAAATAAATAATGATAATTTAATAACTTGCATCCCTCAGCAAAAATGATTGTAGGTAATCATACAAACACCTAAACAGTAATAAAACCCGGTGATTACCTTCCGTGTACTAAGAATAAATTTAATGTTTATTTCTTGGCCTAAAGTCCAATATTCAGTTTGCAGTTTTGCATTCACACAGTAAATTCTACTAGTTTAGTATTGATTTCCATTATTTACGCGCATTTAACACGATTAACCACGGCTATAATAATTTACCAATCAACAGTAAACGCCATCTTATGATAATCACAATAAAAACTCTTTATTTATCATCATAAAACTTTTGAGTAGGTACATAATATGTTACAAACCACGGTAGATGGTAGCGTTCCGCACTATTTTAAAAGAGACTAGCATATTGCGAAGACATAATATTTTTTAATCTCTGATCTAAAGACGTGAATAAATATTTTTCTCCGTGTTTACAATAACTGTCGTGAGATGATATTTAGGCCTAGAGTGCACTGCGACAGTTTTCCCGCGCGGGCGAACTCCCACGTTGATTGATATTTCGTGAGCGCGCCCGCGATCACCGTGATAAAGCACGGGAGAGGAAATTGCCCCGCGCTCACTGCGGGAAAAAAAT
Organism: Micrasema minimum; assembly: GCA_022494985.1. Taxonomy (NCBI): domain Eukaryota; kingdom Metazoa; phylum Arthropoda; class Insecta; order Trichoptera; family Brachycentridae; genus Micrasema; species Micrasema minimum. The sequence goes on along the minus strand of JAGVSP010003634.1, from coordinate 12,001 downwards.
CGCCATTTACATCAGTCGAAAATGGATCTCGGGAAAACAGGTTGTGTGTATGCATCAATTCACAGAGCAATAATTAGCAATAGCCAGGCTTTATAAGTGAAAAGCACAATAAGACCGATTTGGGACAAACGTTATGAACATCTGGGAGAGCTCGGATAACAATGGCCCGCTGCGATAGTTTGCCCGCAGATAATTTAATAGATTCAGTTTTAACTGGAAAAAGCGGAAGAAAAAAGTTTAAATACGCGACCAAATGCTTTCATTGCCCCTATCACTGTCTCGGCTCTAAGATTGTCATAAACACATTCACCCCAACCTGCTCAAGGACTCCTATAAATACGTTACATTTTTGTTTGTGGGAATCGCCCCGCTCGCGCTCCGCGCTCCTAAAACGTAGCAGGCTACTCTTTTTTGCCCGCCGCGATAGTTTGCCCGCTAGTGCGCGCGCTCCTATCCAAACCCATGTTTTACATTCTTGCGGGTAAAAAATCGCGCGTGCAAAAATCGCAATGCGCGCCAGGCCTTATAATGATCGGTTTTACTTTCCTTCGCCAGATATACAAATAATAATAAATAACGTGTCGGCAATTGGCAACCATAATGCCTGATGTGAGTCGGAGCTTCTCAGTTGATATAATATAACATTATTGGTATCTGGGTCTCCCCTAATGTATATCTAGAGGCATTCTTTCGTGTTTGCTGAAAACTTCTGGGCCAAAAGCCCGTAACCATATTACCATATTTTTACCATATATTACGATAAGTTGTGCTTTATCGCTTGTATACATTGATTGCTGTAATTATAAATAGTGGAACCATGTGGAATAATGAGCCGGGTAAATGTTCGTTAGGCGTTTAATGAACATTATTTCACCTGCACATTACAATATACTCGTATGTAGGTGAACATTTCATTCGCGACAGTAAATGGCTCATTATTATTATACTCGGTTCTAATTTACTTATGTTTCCTCTCCGCGCAACGAACGAGGGCTGTTTTATTAATTTAAAACTTCATTTACAATAAATTGTAATTTTGTCCGCCTCGTGGCATGGGGGTAGCGTAGCGCGTTTGGCTGCCAGCTGCCATGCATGAGGTCGCGAGTTCGCTTCCCGATGGGGGTCAATATGAAATATTTATTTTAAAATATTTCACATGTGATACTTTGAGATTTCGAAACGTGATCGAAAAACCTTTAACCCACACAATCGTATTTACGTCACATTATGTAGTTTTACCACCTACGTTGGCTCATATCGGGTCGTCCAGTTTATTAATATAGCGCCATTTTCGCAAGGGATCTCATTAAATACCTTCGAAGAAGAAATACAGAGAAGTGACATTCCATACTTGAAAAATACTACCGTGTCTGAGGTGTCTAGTTACCCACTCACTACGTCACTCTTTCTTCTTCTTCTTCTTTCGCCACGTTCGCTCCTATGTGGAGCATGTGGACATCACTAGATCCCTCCAGGAGACCCTATCGCCAGCCAGCTCTCTCGCCTCCTCCCACGTCAGGCCTGCATCCATCAGTTTCGCCGAATACAACCGTGGGATGGTCATCGACGGTCTGCCAGGACGGCGGGATCCTGCAGGCAGGCAGCAGGGTTTCAGGCTCTCCCGGGGCATCCGGAGTACATGCCCAAGCCAGGTCCATCGCCGCATCTTCACAACTCCAGTTATTGGAGGTTGCTGCGTCCGTTCCCTAACTTCAGCGTTGGTTATGAAGTCAAACCACGTAATGCGTAGAATCCTTCTCAGACACTTATTCTCAAAGCTCATCAAGCGAGCATTCTGAGCTTTTGTGTGGTGTCAGGATTCGCATCCATAAAGGAGCACCGGCACAATACAGGAATTAAGGAGTCGGTATTTTGTTTTGACCGAGTATAAACTGTAATTCCAGACAGCACGCATCGTGTTGAAGGTTGCTCCAGAAATTACTACGTCATTAATACGCATCTACGGCATCACTAGACATCTACGTCACACGTTTCGTGTATTGGCCTAAGTGCTGGAGTCTTTGGAGGGTGGAATTTGATAATAAGAGGTGTTATGAAATTAATTCTTCCTAGGAAGCGTATATTTTTTTAGAAAATTTGTATGGAAACCCCCTTCTAGAGAATTGTTCGAAGTTTTAAGAGCACTTTATTGTTGACTGCTAAAAAAAAATATAGTTAAATAATCCATAATATAGTTAAATATAGTAAAATAAAAAATTCGAATCGGGTTGTGGTCTAGTGGTAGATTCGAGGACTCCGGATTAGAATCTCTAGGTTCGAATCCCACTCCAACACAACTTGTTTCCTGCTTTCTGGCACAGTTATTTTCGACTATTTGAAAGCAGTTCCAAAACTGAAATATTTGAGTACATCATAAGAACTCAAATGCTTCTTTTTTTAAAATAATTTTTAAAAAAAAAAAAACTTTTTTATGTACCTACGCGCGAGCAGTTTGCTTGTTTCCAGAGATTGGGTGGGGATTAAACCAATATGAACGTGAAGTTTACACTATATTAGTACTTTCCCTTAGAGGACTGCATTGGTACACCAAGTGCAGTAAACCATTTGACGCTTTATCTGTGTTTATTATTGGATCTTGCGCTTATAAACATATTATTAATCCGTGTGAAGCTATCCTCTCAGAACAGAATTAGGGGTTTAGGCCAGAAATCAGAATCTCTTCCACCCCCATGGATCCCGATGAAGTGTAATTATCCGTGAATATGATAATGATACTGCGCGGTGGCTGTAAGTCTCCAGCCATTATAATATTCTCTGGGTTAGTCTTGTATGAGGATTAAGAGTATATGCAATATAGACAATACAGAACCAAAATCTCCAAATATGAAGCAATATTATAAACGCTGTTATCTTGGATGAAGTGAAGATCTGGAGTTGCTCAAATTCTAGAGACACAAAAATAACTGTAAACATCGTTTTTAGAAATAATTTTAGTTATTGGGTAATAAGGTTCTTTACTCTGTTCAACGAGTTGGACACATGGATATCACTTTCAAAATGTCAAACACCTGCGTTAGGGTAAGATTCCTAGTTAACGACACCATTTTAATTTTATTTTTGTGATAATTTTTTTTGTTGATTAAGATAATTTTAACAGCAAAATAGCCGGGACGTTGTAATGCTGGCTCCAAACTCACGTGAAGTTAATAAGGTTGGAGATGGGTAGAAGTCACTTCGTACTGCTTCATATTGTCGTACATTAACAAAATGCTTCGGCGAGGAATATAATACTCGTAATTCACCTGGGCGCCTTCACACCAAACTCAGTGGCCTATTTATATTAGCAGGATAGAAAGAGATGACAATTTTTTTTTTCACTATAAATAGTTGGTCAAATCAGTTGAAGCCATAAAATGTGTTGAATGAAATTATCCGACGTTTCGGCCATTGCTGCTGGTTCCAGGACCATTTTCGGGTAAATAATTTGCATTGTAAACATTGTGTTTTATTTGCTAGTAATTTGTACCGTGTCGCAGTCGCAGTCGGTAGTACTTCGACGAGGAACTTTTGGAGTATCAATGTCGGGAGTCAGAAAGAGGAGTAGTCGGCCGTCACACTCTGTATAGCGCCCACAATGTGCAGAGCATATTGTGTGTGTGAAACTTCTCAGAGCTGACTAAGCTATGTAATAAATATGTATTATACGCCGTGTAACAAAACTCGATGTACAAGCGGGAAACCAGTGAATCTACATCATATTTGTGGAAAAAAAAATTTTGATTGGACCCATAGTATTCGAGAAAATTGAGTATGAAGATTTTTCGATATTTTTTTGCAAATTGTTATCAAGTACCGTGTATTTAGTCAAATTAATACCATCCATAAAGAAAACAAAATCAAAAACAGCATTCTAATATGAATTTGTGCAATTTTACTGAATCTGCGGTACCAATGTTTTTTTTTTAAAGCTGAGATTCAAAAGTCATATTACACATTCGACTCCAAATATGATGTAGATTCGCCAGTTTTCGGGTTGTACTATGTTGTTTTGTTACACCCTGTACATATAGATCGTTTTCCCTTTCGGAAGCGCGGTTCGTGTAGCCACACTCCCACGCAAAATGGAAAGCTCTTGAACCACCGATATTAGCATCTCAATGTTACCTTTCAACACGAATTTTAAACAAAATAATGGTGGTTGAGAAAGGGGGTAAACACAATGGTTGCTGACCAGATCCACGAATTTAATAAATAAGTATTTATTCCAATTTTTTAGGCTCATCAAAGTAAGTATTTGTTTTCCTGTATACTAATGTAAAATGGACATATTTTATGCCATAACGACATAAAAACGACACTTTCAGAAGCATTTTAACGATGTTAATAAGAATCGGAAAATTCTTTTCTAAAATCCACTAAAAAAATTGAAAAAATGTATCCATTCCAAAAATTCATACAGCGATTTGACCTGTCATAAAAACATAATGCCGTTTTGAATCTTAGTCGCTAGAGAAAAGTAAGCAAACTAGATGCGATTGTAAAAATAGCGCCGTATCTAATTTAGAACTTTCCTCAATCTTTGCGTTCATTTATCTTCATTTTCCACATTAATATAAATATCGCGATGAACACAGGGTAATAAATAACAGAATAACGTAAAAATATCTCTCGAATTCTCAGAGAAGAAAGCCCCTCGACACGAAGCGAGCTATTTTGGCGGAATGATAACATTATCATAACATTATTGTAGTAAACAAATAGTACCGCAAGTTACCCATCACTATCACCCATCACGCTCATTAAATTTACACGGCCATTACACATTACCCGGCACCGCTAGGGAAACACGTGGAAAGCGAGCAACATCCTAACTATCATAATATTGTATAGGTGTACAAGTAGGTGGGGCAAAGTCGACTGCCGTAATATATTCACGTGACAAACAAAAACAAAATAAATCAGGAGTAACCTCAGACAATTTGTTACAGCTAAATGTATTTTTTAAATTCAAATTAATAGATGTTTTTGTAAAATAATCCGGTAGGGAATTTTTTCAAGGCGAAGAAAACGGCCACGGACTATGCAGGATTAAAAAAAATAGTAGTACATATTTAATGTTTGCATTGTAGCTAATCTTAAATAACTGACTACCCATCACGCCATTTCCCCGAAGGGGTAGGCAGAGAGGATATAACGCCACACCACTCTGTCCTGACACACTTCCTTCGCTTCCTTTACATTAATTTATACATCTTTTCAGCTAATATTTGTTTTGAAAATACATAATTTATGAAAATTGTGAACACGTGGCGCGCGACGACCCATCGTTGTCAGAAAATTGGATTTCATATCACAGACCTAACCCCAACAAGCAGACATAAAAACGACTACCCAAACTTTTGCTTTTTGAAGTAGGTACCTACTATTTTACTGGGCCATACAGGGAGTTTCATTTCGTTTTCCTGCATCCTATTCGCAATCTATGATGATTGGAAATGTCTGTCGGCTTTGCGGCACCTTGTAATTTTGCAGAATAACTCCCCTGTAGAATGTAACGCGCATTTATTTATCTTATCTTCTTACATACACACCCTTAGACACAGACACAGACGTCGGAAAATCAGGCTGCCGCTGCCGCCGAATACTTTATTATATTTGTCATCCCAAATAGCGGCATGAGTTTTCTTTTCAATTAGCCACTACTGTTTAATAAATCAAAATTTAATTATAAAATTTGGTGTAACTAACAACTTGCCGTGCTTTTTATGAGGACTAGTCTATTGCTAAATCCATAGATATGACAAGATGTAGAAAAAGAGTCGAAGAGAGAAATTTTATACAGTAGATTCAAAAGCATAGGTTATGAAATTAATAAAATAAATTTAAATCAAATGGCTATTTAAAAAGCAATATCCTTTATAATAGGTTATGAAATTTATACAGTAGGTTAATGATACGTTAGGTTAAACAAAATAATTTAAAATCAAATAGATTTTTAAAAGCGAAATTTGACAATACATAATGAAGGCGTAACCCAATGAAAGCGTATCAACCAATCACAGCTTAGCCCGCTTTTGCACTTTACTCTACAAATCAGAGAGTAAAAATGTTTTGAAATTTTGACAGCCGCACGGCAAGTTGTTAAGTTACCCCTAAAATTTCAAACTTGGCGTTTTTATAGGATTGTTGGTGTTTTAATCACAATGGGTATTGTACCTAGTAATTTTGGCCCTGTATGTTGCAGGATAGGCGTCAACCCTATCTAAACTACGCTCTTCGATCGCTGGAGAAATGTAGGGAGATAAGAATATTTTCTTCGCTTTTCCAAATAGCAATATTGTGCAATGCGTTATAGGTACTTGCTACATTCGGAATGCGCGGTAATAGCTGATGATTCACTGGGAATCACGCCACTAATGTCGCGTCGATAAGCGCACGTATAATGTATAATAAATTTATGAAGATTTCTTGTATGAAAGTGATTCTAGATTGGTTTTTGCATGAAATAAGCAAAGCGTAAGATGATATAAATGAATTTATCATGATGTAATCATCGCTGCAACCAACGAAGTGTTTTGAGATATACAGGTTTATTTTTTAGTCAGTTAACAAAAAAAAAAAACCTGAATTCAGTATCGTTAATAGAACCCATTTCAATAAAAAATAATGAATCATGTACTTTTTATTTTTACGATTTATTATTTTTTATTCCTATAATTTTTTAAAAATTACGCACATCCTATTCACAGCTGTTGTTCATGCGCGGCACATAAGGGTAAGTGCGACGGGGGAGTGCGCGCGGGGGGGGGGTGCGCACGCCGCTCGCGCAGTCCCGTCCTATTAAGGGGGGGGTGGCGGTCGGACCAAGTTTGACCAAGTTTTACTATTTCTGAGGAAACATTTGGGTGCACTTTTCTTTTTTTTTTGTTTGAGAAAGGACATGTTTTTTTTATTGAAATGGGTTTTATAACGATACTGAATTCAGGGTTTTTTTTTTTTTAACTGACTAAAAAATAAACCCTGTATACATATAATTATTCACCTCTATATATTCTAAGTTTGGCTAAAGAAATAAATTTTCTGAATGCATTACTAAAATTCATTAAAATTTTTGTTTAATTTTTCTGAAACTTGAAAAAGAAATGTTTTGTAAAGTAAATAATTATTCACGCGATAAGCCTTTTCCTACTTTTCCTACACGCAGTGAAACAGTGTACATAATGCTGTGTAATATTTACAGTGTATGCACAACAACAACTTAGTTTGTCGGTCGGTAAGGCTTAAATATTCACACGGTATGGGTATAGGGCAGTGTGATAATATGCACCATCAGTAGAAACTATATCCGTTTACTAAAATTTAGTTAAATTAAAAGTAAAAAACATTTTTAATTGCAATTATTTCAGTCGAATCATATATTATTAATTTTCTAATTCTTGGTTGACTTTTTACGCTGTTTTAAACGGGCAGTTTTAAATCATGTAAACCAATTAATCTTGACCACTTTGAAAACGTGGAAATGTATTCATTATGGAAATGTACCTGTCCGTTTGTTAGTGTCCATTAGTAAATGAGAAATCCATTCTCCTGGGAATGCACAGAGTCACAAATTAGCGCAACTTTATTGTCAATTAGCTGGCTGAACTAGCTACTGCTAATCTGATGGACCCTTGGCGTTTGTATTCTTGCTAATATTCAAATCAAAATATTATCCAATTTCAACTTGAGGATATTTCAGGATTGATGAGTGCATATAATGTTTGTAGCAGATCATTCATTTTAATCAATATAAAATCGTTGAATAAAATTCATAAGTAATTCGCAGTTTCCTTTGAGCACGCAAGTCAAACGATACGCTATAATTTTCCTACAACATTTTTAACAACACTCAATTACCTTCTCGTACTAGCGAACATTATTGACGTGATAACGTAATAATAAATCGATGAACGCCGGCTGCACACACGAAAAAGCATGGACTCATTGTCACGTTCCGCCTGAGCCGAGTGTGCAAGCGAGAGCGCGGAACAAGCGATAGAGAGGCTACGAGTCGGCCTAAGCGTTCGTTGTGGACGCATCTATCTCTCTTTCCACTCACATCGGCCGAGGCGTCCGAGTAGAAAGGAGACAGCAGCAGCACACAAGAAGAAAAAAACAAAAAAAATGATAATTTTATGGAAAAAAATAATAACTTTTCAATAACTCCTGCTTTGTATTATACAAAATAATGATAATTCAGTAATAATAATTCAATTCAATTCATAAAAGTATGCTATTTTTCATCAATGTTTTCTATGACGTTATCACAGCGTAAAATTATCGTCCGTAAACCGACTTTACAGACAACCAAAAGTTTTACTTTTTATAACTAATCATTATTTGTAAAATGTTGCTTGAGTCATAATACCGCCATAACTTGTAAAATAAATATTAATGTATTCATAAATATATTACACTCGTCTCGAGAACATCCTAGTAAGAAGTACCCGACAAGAAAATTTACATTTTCTTCCAAAAAATCCCTTTGTTTGGAAAAGACCTTAATAGCATCTTTAAATCGTTTGATTTTATACGCCCAAAGAATACTAAATTTGAAAATAATGTTTACATCAATATTTCACCTTTTTCTACGACTCGATAGACCAAGATTTCTGATTGCGCAAACTTAGTTTCGGTCAGTCGCGTTTCCTTGGTCATATGATTCCCAGCACACTGCCATAGACTAGGCTAGGACTATACTTCACTTCTATCTTTTATACTAGTAAAATACTAAATAAAATGTTCGTAATTGTATAGATCATGACCACTTCTAGACTAGTGTAGAAATAGTTTACTAAAACGTACATTAAATTGTTTCTTATATCTAAATAAAAAAAATGCTTTGAGCTGCACTGCTGTGATGGTAAAATTAATACTGGACAAGGTCGGAAGGCCTATAGATTTCAAAAGACAGTTCTTTTTTAAATAATGATCACGTTTTCAGAATAGAGCGTTTATTTATTTTTTTAATTAAAATAGGACCTAATTGGAAGACGGTAAGTATTTTTTTATCTGCTCACCAAGGTAAGATGTGTATATAAAAAAAAACTTATCTTTTTTTAAAAATGAGATTAATCCATGAGGACCCACATTTTAGTTATTTCCGCCATTGTTGTTTGTGGTTATTGTTCGCTATTGTATGTGGCTTTTTTTAATAAATGACGCAATCACGAAAATAATTGTTCATTTTTGTGTTTATTGACTATTCCTGAGGCATTGTGACTAGAAATATCATTGTGTGTGTACTGTGTACAAGGTCATCGTTGTAATGTTAGCTCTAAACACACCTATCGTGAAGATGACCGAAGTTGGTGAGCGTAGTTAGTTTGTTGTTTGTTTCATATCTACTTCATGCAACGCTACTACGTAGGTCAACTTTACGAATTACTTCGGGAGAGTGTAGAGATAAACTTAATATAAAGTTTATTTCACACTTGCATGCCGTTCACATAATTTGCCAAACGATTCGATAAAAGGGTTACCATATTTTTAATATTATTTAGGAGTTCCGTTCCTTTTGAGGAGTTCTCGATGAATTTATTGCACAGCACGATAGGTTTGTAAAGAGCCTAATGCCCGCTGTATACGGGACAGTTTCTTGTTTCAGAAAACTACACAGTATCTTGTTCAGAAAACTGTGCAGTCTGTCAAACTTCTGTCAAAAGACACGCTAAATATGTGTATTTTTGAAACGCGATTGTAAGTTATTATCGTATGTTTTCTTCAGGAAATTGTATATTTAGCTAATAATGTAAATATGTTTATTGGTTTTTTACGTATTTTAAAGCATACAATAACCAATGTCTTCTTAAACGTTTACATAAAATACATTAACTGTCATGTCAGCTTAAATCTGACATAAGCACGCAGTTTTTGTTGTATACGGGACCGTTTTCAGACTGCATAGAAAACTGCGCAGAAAACTGTCCCGTATATAGTGGGCTTTAATACCGTCTGTGAAGTGTTTTGTGTGTATCAGTTTTGTGTTTCTCCATTATTTTATCCTTTTAAGGCCAAAGGTCAGAACACTTTGAGTAGTGAATCATGCGTAGAGTAAAATTATTACAGAGCGTACTCAGCAAGTCTTTAGATATGATACAATTACAAGTCATTACCTATGACGGAATAGAAAGGTACTCACGCCGAGAAATAGGAATGAAAACCGTTATCTACGAATATGCTTAATTTCAGGTAAACCCAAAAATCTTGTAAAAAAAGATTATCAAAAATATTTTGACCGTAAATAAAATCTTGTAAAATAAGGTTTCAGAATATTTTGACTGTAAATAAAATCTTGTAAAAATAAGATTTCAGAATATTTTGACTGTAATATAAAATCTTGTAAAATAAGATTTCAGAATATTTGACTGTAAATAAAATCTTGAAAAAATAAGATTCAGAATATTTTGACTAAATATAAAATCTTGTAAAATATGATTTCAGAATATTTTGACTAAATAAAATCTTGTAAATAAGATTTCAGAATATTTCGACTAAATAAATCTTGTAAAATAAGATTTCAGTAATATTTTGACTGTAAATAAAATAATTTTTAAAATATAAGATTTCAGAATATTTTGACTAATATAAAATCTTGTAAAATAAGATTTCAAATATTTTGACTAAATAAAATCTTGTAAAATAAGATTTCAGAATATTTTCGACTAAATAAAATCTTGTAAAATAAGATTTCAGAATATTTTGACTGTAAATAAAATCTTTTAAAATAAGGATTTCAGAATATTTTGACTGTAAATAAGCTACCTTTATCTTCCACTGAGAAAAATTCCGGTGTAACTTCACACAAACTTGCCGTGCTTTTATATGAGGACTAGTCTATTGCTAAATCATGGATAATATGTTATGAAATTTATACAGTAGGTTAATGATAGGTTGGGTTTTATAAAATAAATTTAAATCCAAATGGTCTATTTAAAAAACAATAATCTTTATAATAGGTTATGAAAATTTTACAGTATAGGTTAATGATAGGTTAGGTTAAATAAAATAATTTAAAATCAAATAGATTTTGAAAAGCGAAATTTGACAAATACATATGAAAGCGTGACCCAATCGCGTATCACCCCCCAATCACAGCTTTACGCTTTACTCTACAAACCAGAGAGAAAAAATGTTTTGAAATTTTGACAGCTGCACGGCAAGTTGTTAAGTTACCCCAAAATTCGCTCAAAACGTCTTAGTGAAAGTATTGTTCCATATCAAATTTGGTGTAATAAACTTGCAAAGTAGGACTAATTCAAAAGTGTTTGATAATTGTATCTTTGGCACTGACTCGGCGTCTGCCTGGAGTTAGCACATTATGCTAATCTCTGTAGGTTCTGGTCGCCGTTGTGTGATGTTTTTATGTTTCCTCCTGGCGGCAATATCTCCCACTTGGCAACCTTTCCCGCCGAGTGTGTGTCCCCCCCCCCCTCCCCCCCAGCGAACTAGGCGGCCAATAGAAACCCCTCCTAGGATCGCTAATTTCGCTGCGCCGCGAAACGGTTTGCCCAGAAAAATGGCTCCGATTCCGATCGAGTGGGCGTGTGCTCCTCAGAGTATCATCAACAGATCGTTGATTATTTCAGAATGATATACTCGACTGGCACCGAAGCGTAAGACTGATAATCTTCCCTTCGGTAACAAATTATTAAAATTCACTGCACTTGGTGTAACCAATGCAGTGCCACTATGGGTATAGATTAATTAAACGATTTATTATCTATCACTGGCACACCAGAACTAAAAATCTTGGAGGCAGGCTTAACATTTCATGAAAATTATAGCATTTAATAATATTTTTTTTCTTAACTTATTGAACTTATTGAAGTAGAAGCAAGTACGAATGTGCTGTCAGAATTTTTTTCGGTGTAAATATTCAGATTTTTTTTGCTGTGCCCGTAGTCGGACCTGTGCGGTACTTGCGCTCGAAGTAATATTAAAAGAGAAATTTCTGTTTAATTAATAAATATTAGTAAAAGGATAATTTTACTATTGATAT
>JAGVSP010003633.1:0-30136 GCA_022494985.1 Micrasema minimum | reverse complement strand
TTTTCTTTACAAAACATTTAATTGGGTTTTCCCATTTTTTTTTTGTTTTTTTTTTTTATTTAAAAAAAATTGTTTGGGAAAATTAAAATATCCTCATTGGTAGACGGGTATATGACAGTCATTAACCACTAACGGGCGATTAAAAATCATTCGTATTTCGTGTTTTTTAACACATAAAGTTATAAATGAAAACAAAAATTTTTGGTCATTTTGTGTTTTATTTCGTTTGGATTTGTAAAAATATTCTTTTTAAATATTTATGACGTTTCATGGGATTTTCATGTTTATTCGGGATGATCCCTCCAGTGGTTAGATGTGCGTGTTGTGGTCTGTACATTTTCATCACAAAATACCCCGTATTGGAGCTGTCAGAGTTTGAAGTGTGCGGCATTGGGGTTTCGTTGTAGACTAAAATTTTAAAAATAAAACTGATCTTGCGTTTCATACATAATAAATATAAATGTTTTAAAAGTGCGCGACGCTTAAAATTTTTTGTAGGTAGGTAAATTGCTAAATAATATCGATTGTGTGCATCACTAATTTTGTTTATGCTTTTAAGTAAAAAAGTAATTTATAAATCTAAGCAAATCTAAGTGTCATGATGTCAAAATAATTCACGAATAAATAATTCATTAACACAGATTCATAACAATTCATAATCGATAAGGGCCACAATCAGTCAAAAGTCATAATAATTTTATAATGAATGGCATAATCCATATTCATATTTCTGTATTTATCAGTTTGATTTTGATGGTTTGTCAATAGTTTCAATTCATTGGTGTTAACAATTGAAGGCTTTATACATTTATAAAGAATATTTAAATATATTTGTATATAGACTTTTGAGTTAATTAGACTATTGGGATGTTTTCTGTCAACGGTATCTTTCGACTTTCTGATCCTTTAAGTCAGAAATAGTAAATAACTGCAACAACAAATAATTTTTGTAAAGTGACCGATACTGACACTGAAATAAATATGGCTTCTGTAGAAAACGATGATGACTTAAAGACTAAAACGTCGAAAACAGTCGGAGCCTGGGGTAGGGAGAACCAAGTACAGCCGAAGTAAGAAATTTTGCCACCACCCGACTCATTTTATATATAAAAGCTTTACTTTAATATTCAATATAAAATGTGTACTTGCTTTGTAGAATGCAAGTGATTCCACAAAAAGTCCCCATATCAGATGATATTCCCACAATACCAGATATTGATGATTTGGCTGAAAATACTTCTAAAAATATATCTGCGCCAAAGTAAGTACATCATTATGTGGTAGCTAAAATCAATCAACCATTCAAACTATTGAAAAGAAGTGTCGAACATTTGTTTGTTTAGGTTATTACACATCAATAATTATTTTTTATTTCCTGTTCGCACTGGGCATAACCTGTATTGAGGTATAATATTTATGTGTGATAGTTACAGAAATTCTACGTTAAAATCCCTACAATCCCCAAATGGTCAAATTTGTATTTTTTATAGAATGTTGAATCGATCGCTAATGTTATGAAGAATTGGACTCGGGAACTGTTGAAGCAGTATTCCTACTCGTCTCTGGATGGAGTAAATATGGCACCTTTACTGAAGTTTGTCCACCCTGATGTACACACTAAGGAACCCGATGTCGCGTGGACAGTCGACTCCCTTTTCTCTGATTTATCCGAGTATTACCATAAAGATAAAGGAGGAATATAGAAAGGATAAACTATTAGTTTGATAATTTCATATGAATTCAGTAAATACTAATCAAATACTTTGGTAAATACTAAGGCTAAATTTCAATGATTATGACACATGAATTTCATTGTAAAATTTTTGAGTTTGTGGTCTAAATCGTTGAGCGACTATGGTACAAAATTAACTTTAATAAAAATAAGAACTCTATGTTTTTTAAATTTGACAAAACGCTCTTTGCTGAATTTCCAGTCCTTAACATTACACAATTATTCTACAAGACCGTACTAACGCACATACATAAGAACAGACATTTACAGGAACTTGTACCACACTAACAAATTATTCACAGTTCCAAAGATGAGATGCACATCACCTGAGATGTACCAGTACTATAGTGGGATAAATCTTTACAATGAATTACCGCTCGAACTAAGGAACATACAAAAGACACTAACGTTTTCGAGGGCTATCGAAAGGTGCCTCAAAGAAAATATATATAAAATTTTATATGTATTATATTATGTTGCTGTGTTTTTTTATTGATTTGGGAATCGTTTTTTTCTTTGGATCTATTTTCTTTGTTTTTTTTTATTTTTACTATATATTATGCTACTTATTTTTTCTTATAATTTTATTTCTACTTACTTAACTAATTTTTACATACATAGATAATATTGTATTATCCATAAGCATAACAGTCTCAGTATTCTTCATAGCACACAAACACATCCTTACACTCACTATTGTAACCTCATTCTCTACTACATAATACCTACAAAGATGGAAGCTGCACTAACTATTTTTGTATATTGAATAAAATATTGTGTAAAATGGAAAAGTAACTTGCATCCATAATTTTGAAATAGTAATCAACTTTCACAGTACGGGAATAATTATTTATCTGGTTGTGTAATAATACAATATATATTCGTCCAACTCGTAGCATAGTGGTAGCGCATTTGGCTACCGCGCATGAGGTCACGGGTTCGATTCCAGTAGAGTCAACATGAAATATTTATTTACATGTGATTTTCATATTAATATTTCATGTGTGATACCTTGGACCGGTACTGATGTGTGTGACTGATCCTCTTACCTTCATGTAATAAAAATGATCAAGATACACTGCAGTTGGTGTACTAACGCAGTGCCCTATGCACCAATGGGTGCAGATAACGGAAAGTAGTAGTAGTAAGTTATTCTGTTTTTGACATTCCGAGGAGAAAATATATATCATTAAGTTTATGAATGATTAAGATACACTACGATTAGTGTATTAATTCAGTGCCCTATGCACCATTAGGGAAAGCAGGAATTGTAGCAAGGTTATATATATATAATATGTTATAATTTAAATGTGAGATTTCACAAAAAGGGCTGTTCAAAAATTGCATAATATTTTTTTAATGCATTGTCCCACACCGTTAGCAATCAATCATTCATATTCAGTTCTGTATTTTTCATAAATGTCTGCGAAATCCCTCCTATATTATAATTATTACAACGGAATGTGACTAGTAAGTCACCTTATACATATGTCTTTATTTTTTAGTAAAATAAACAGTTGCTTAAAGTGTCGCCTTGTTATTTGTACTGCCTTGGCCTTATTTAATTTAAACTGAGGTATATGGTCATTATGAGGATTGTAAAGGTAGGCTTCGCAGTCGGCACAGAAAGTGCTACTTTCCCCACATTACTATTGCCTTGCCTCTGGTTTGTTCAGGAAGGCAGTTCCCCGATAATCTGAGATGTCTTGCTGGGTAGCATACCACAGATTTTTCTCATGGCTTGGTGGTATTACCCCAGTGATTAGGACTTCTGGCCTGTTAAGGTGGTTAAACTTAACAGGCCAGAAGGGATCGAATGGAATATGATGATGATTTATGTTACAGGAGTAACACATCTATTGTGAGTCAAGTATAAGGAAAAGGTCAAAAGCAGGTAATGAATTTGGAAGAAATGTTTGGTTTTACACCAAAAGTCTTTATTAAATTTATTTAATACAAAATGTTTAACATAATTTATAAAATAAGTCTAGATAGTAATCTAGACTTATTTTATAAATTATGTACTAATCTATGTAGTAACATAGATTAGTCTATCCAGGAATGTTTTGTAACTTAATTAAAGGTAATACCTTTCTTAAAACTAGCCCATGTGCCACCTATACACTTGTACGCCATGACTACAGAAATGAGCAATATGATGTAAGCCGAGCTTATGGAGATGTAATAATATTCTCTCTTATTAAGGAGAGTTAGGGCCGAGAACACCAAGTGTGAAGCTACGACCCACACAATTCTGAAGATGTTCTTCTCATCCAAAGCATTGAAAAATATAACTCCCCAGAAAGTGTGTAATAGTACAATACACAGGGTGAAGGTAGCACTTGTGATGAAGAAAACATCGGAACCAGATTTTAATCCAACAGTTCCTGGACCAACCTGGAAAACAAAGACATTATATTACTTGTGTTCCTACTTCATAATATATTCGTACAGTCACACATTTCAAAAAATTCCAAATAAAATGCATGATTATTATAAGGAAAAGAATATCCATTAGAGGTGTTTTTACTGTGGTTCAATTAGTTGATCCATAAGAAGGTGGATTTAAGAATAAGGCCCGTACCAGAACGGAAATACACAATATTGCAGGTCACATTTAAATATAACTATAGATAAATATTCTAAATTTCCTTTTAGATTGTTTTTTTAAAAATATGTATCCCTTTAACAATCGTCTATCTTTGCATGAAAATACTAAATGATAAAGGAAAGTTAAAATGTATAAAGATTCTTACAGCATCTGCAAGTACGTTGATAAGTGCAAATGCACCACTCATTATTCCAAATCCTAATCCAGAGACGTAAGCAAATATATGTTTATTGTCATTCATCAGTGGCGGAGCATCAGCTATTTCACGAAGACCAGTTTCCGTACGTCTTAATAATCGGTACATACCATATCTGAATAACTCCTGTAAAAAGCAGAATCTCTGTAACATCTCATTTTGCTCAAAAATAATAACAAAGGAAAAACTAATTCCGTATCAATTACCTGTAAAAGAACAGAAAATGTCATTCCAAATACTAAGTACTCTCTTAAAGGTACAACTGCAAACCAAATTATGGATGACAATGAGAGAGATAGAAGCCAACAAAAAGCAGCTGCAATCATTATAATAATACGAATCGGATCACTTGCAATTGTAAAGCTGAACATGGCAAATGGTGGTCCAAATGCCAGAAGCGCGCACCCAACAAACTCTGAATAAGTCATACTGAATCTTACTCAAAAAAATTTATGAAGTTAAATTATTATAATGGTTTTGATTGGTAATATGGAAATCCTCGAACTATGAGTCCAGTTAAAAACTATACCAAAAAGTAATGAAGGAAAACTACAAAAAACTGATTAAATAACATAAACTAAATCCGATAAAAGTATTAACTTATTATTCAAGTTCATTTTCCAAGGAGTCGATTATTTTGTTTGGTTTTTCTTTACACAAAAAACACGAAATACGAATGACACATTACTTGACAACCATAGAAAATGCGCTTCGGCTTGGGCAAAAGCAAAGACATAGACTACTTATAGAAATCGACAAGTTCTTAGGGTTGGCTATTTTTGTCAAATTGGATATCGACATGCGCAATGTTTTTGATTAGTACCTACCTACAGTGCCGGCAGAAAAAAAGTTGACATTTGCACGGCAAAAAAAAAGTTTAAATGTAAAATGTGCAGATCAGCTCGCAGCTCGAGCATTTGAGCTTGAATCATAAACCGGCTCGCAGATCAGCTCAAATTTTTCCGTGAACCGCGCAAGGAGCTGTGAGCTCTGAGCTGCTGGTTAAGTGTATTATCATCATTGCTGCTGGTTACGAAGCTGAGTAGCTGAGTTACGAAGTGTGCAGCGAGCTAATGGCGAATAGCGGACTTTTCCATTAAAAAATTATGGTTAAATAAAACGATGTTATGTGTTACTATTGGTTTGTTTTATAGAAATAGAATTTACCTACACTACCTGATTTCGGGAGTAAAGTTCTCCCATCGACTGGTGAAAAGACACTAAATTAGAATAAAATTATACAGAAAAAAACCCCCCCCTGCCCTTACCTCCCCTCAAGATCCTAGTACGTCAACTGTCACCACTTAACAGGCAATTAATTATCAAACTTTTCATATACCTTTCTAGTATTTTACCATCACCACAGTTCCAAGATGTTTTTTCTATTACTCCTATTATCAATATTTATGTACCCTTGTTACCTATTTTAGAGTGGCCAGGCAATTCCCCAGATTTGAACCCAATTGAAAATGGCTGGAATTTGATGAAAAACAAAGTTCAGGAGACAAGACCCAGCAACATAAACGATTTAAAGGAGATGCTGAAGAGACTGTGGGCAGCAATGGACTCAAATTACTTTGCCTGCCTAGCGGAATATATGCCCAAAAGACTAAAGTGTTTTAAAATGTTAGGGTGACATGACTAAATATTAATTATATTTTAATTCATATTAAAAACATTTGAATTTAAGATTTTGTAGTTTTATAGACCATGCAATTTTTTTTTTGCCGGCACTGTACCCACTTGTGAACAATTTTTTTCTACAAAATCTTTTTACTATAGTGATTCCTCAAGTTTCAAAACCATTCAGGGAACAAACGATTCGTCATAAAATTGTCATGGCATGGTATGCTGGTTTACTCTATTATTTTAACAACCTTTTTTTTTTTTAAATTTACATTTCATCTACCAAGTTACTACTTTCTACTCCATAGAGTAAAAATAATGAAGAAGGAAATAATCTTTTATCAGGACCCTTAGCACTGCACGCCTTTTTCCATTTTCAATATGAGATATCGCCAAACATGGATTTATCTCCTTCATATACTTACATTTATGTTTCGTTCATATGCTTTCAGTATAAAATCACTCACTAGTTATTTTGATTGTGAAGAAGGTCCAGTTTATCTCGCATTCCCTATTTTACTGACAATATATAATTCTTAAAGCCCCTACCGTACATTTTTTAAAGAGTATTTCTCTATGATCTCAACTGATACCTACAGATACCAACAGATACCTGATACTAAGATCTAGGAAAAAGGATCGGATTGGCTAAGTATTCTTCTCTGTTAAGATCAGGATATTGCTTCTTCATAAAAGTCACAAACTACGAGTACTGAGTAGTGAAGCTCATAGGTTCACTTTGAAATACGAGACAATAATTAATAATTTTGGAGTGTCTTGCTAAATTAAGAAGAATTTTTTCACAGATAGCAGGTTTACACTGCTATCTATTGACAATATCCATATGTCTGTAAACTATTAACATTTTGGAACAGTATTGAATTTTGGGTGGGTAAACGCCACCAGACTCTTCCTTAATATCAATCTTAATTGATGGTGCACAAGTCATTAGATATGCATGTGAGAGATGAGTAAAAGTATAATATCATAGCTTACATTTAAATATGTCGATCAAAATGTAAAAATGTCAAAATAGTTTCAAACTAAAATGTTTAATATGACTATTCCCAAGTCCCTAGATGCCTAGATTGTGTTTTTAGAGTAAAAACAGTTTCGTAGTAAAAATAGTTCGTACGGTATTGGAAAAAATTGGTTATGCAACAATGCATTCATAATTTGAATAACAAGGGCAATAAATGCACAGGGGTAAGAATTTTTATTTAGTTTTGTAAAGTACACATAAACAGTAAGTCCATTAATCATCTATAATGAATAATATGGAACAATTTGATACACTTAATTATTCTTTTAAACACTACAATTAATTACTGTAAGTACAAAAAAGCAGATGACTAGGTTTATGCAGAAATCAATACGTAGATCATTCTGAAAAATAAAACGATAATATTAGAAACACCGATACACAAAATGAAAAAAGTAATTATGTTGAGGGTTTTAACCAAACATACCCATAGAGGTAGTAGAAGAATGACAAAAGGTAAAATGCAAGCTTAACCCATCCTTCCCTTTGACATTTGGTGAGGGTATCAGCGTTCATGATGCTTGTAGGATCATATAAACCAGGTCCACTCATGACGGGTCTAGTGCGATACCTGTACATTTTAAATCACTATTTTAAACATTTTAAATCACTATTTTAAACATTTTAAATCACTATTTTAAACATTAATATCTAGTGACCGGCTGAAAAAAGGTTTTGTCAACCCTTTAAGATGGTAAAAAGATCCTCTGTAACAGCGCATAACACTCTAGTGTTCCTCCAGGAAACCTCCAGTTTTTTAATGAAATAATGTGCTTAAAATGTATTTTCTTTGTTTGATTATTTTATATTTAAAAGATGATTAAGTAAATTAAATGCAATGCAGATGAATGTTTAGCACCGCCACGACAACTGCCCTGCAACTTTTAGTTTCTTGTTGAGATGCATAACAGCTTGTATTAGTATTTGGGAATATACCTTAACGAGATTCATCAAATTAAACTTAAGAGCCTATCATAAAACTTCTTTTAATTATCTTCAGTGCATAAGAGATTGATATAAATATACATACCTATGGATGTGGTAAGCGATAGAGGGATGTTCAAAAGAAGTGAAAACCATTCACCGGATGTTAGGAATAGTATATTGATCAGCAGATGTAGCAAATACTCCCATAAGACTAGCTGTAAAAAAACCCGATAAAGTTGTAATGCAGACAAAATAATGATTATGCAAGTCACCTTAGATAAATAATAGCCTCCTGGAAACAAACTGGTAATAGAATAAAGAAAAACATTTGGGATCGTAAATTGCTCAATGTATTTAATTAAAATGCACCTCTGCTTACTGCTTACTATCAAAAAAGGTTATTAAAACTTTGTCTTACCGGGTTGAGACTGTTACATTGGTCTATTGGATTTTTGTAATCAGTTTTTAATTCATCAAACGCTATTACATGGAATATAGAGAAAAAAATAAGAAAAGCGTCGACAATTAAAGCTATAATGTATGAAAATGCAGGAAAACTAAATGCCATTTTAGAGGGAAAAAACACAGATCGCGGTACTTATGCGGTAGGAGTATTTTCAGTATATTCTGATTTTTAGGGTAGATTGGCAATTTTGATAGAGCCTGATTTTATTTAATAATTTTATAAAATCCAATTTGACATTTAAAACTAAAATTGCGAACATGAAAAGATCAGAAACAAATGCACTTTGACAGTTGTTCTATGCATAGAAATTTTGTGAACTGCTGTACTGCGTTCAAAAGCTATTCAACGTACAAAAACTTTATTCGAATATGGCTTTCAAATTAAATGAAAACTTTGAAGGGAAAGTTGGTTTTCATATTTTTCAGTATGTGTGTACACAAAAAATACAATGTACCACAAAAACAATTCTGATGAACCCTTAGCCCATAATGTTTTAGTTCCACATTAGCATCAAAATAAAGATGATCGTAATTAATAAATGAACTCTGCTCTGACCCTGGGAACGAAACCATAGACTGATTGAATCTGTGGTTCGAATTGAAAAATAAAATATAACTTTGACGACTTTGACGTTTGACGTGTAGTTCCAAGATTCGTTGTATTTTTTATTGATAATACTTAAATACTTAGTTAACGCTTGATGTTTTAATGTTTAAGTAGTTAATTAGTGGAAAGAATTATTAAATACCGATGACCGAAACAAATGATGAATCTTAAATTCAAGATGTTGGGAGTTCGTTTATTTACAGTATTTTATACTCTTCGTGCAGTTTATTGTCAAGATTTTAGTGGTTTTGATGATACAATTTTGTATAAAATTCAGTGGCCGGGTCCCATAAATGACGTTTTACTAGTAAGTAATGATGCCAGTTCAATACTACCTCAGTATTCTAATCTAAATAGTTTTACTGTAACTAAACATAATTTATTGATGTCTTATCGAATCTGGAAGCTTTTGATAATATCTGCATTATGTAGTAAAATATTAGTGCTTTGGTATTGTCATATTCAAAGGGTTTTCTTTACACAGGAAGATAACACCGATTTCCTTCAAGTGATGTCATCAAACAATGAAAACTATAAATGTGTACTTCCCGGCTTCAACACGAAGTTTTCCACAAATTCTGATAGTTACTACGGATTGTCACCCCTGGAATTAATATCTCCAC
Source organism: Micrasema minimum (assembly GCA_022494985.1). Taxonomy (NCBI): domain Eukaryota; kingdom Metazoa; phylum Arthropoda; class Insecta; order Trichoptera; family Brachycentridae; genus Micrasema; species Micrasema minimum. Next base: position 20,307 of record JAGVSP010003633.1, on the reverse strand, counting down.
TGATCTCCCAGAAGGTGTGCTCCTATAGGCTTGACAGCTACTGGACTTATGAACTCTGTCATGGCCGCTACGTTCGACAGTATCATGAGGAAAGAGTAGGTTTGTACAATTTCTTACTCTCTATGTACCAAAATGGAACGACTGAAGCCAAATTCTAAATCAATTTAACTGTATGGCTTTGTTAAAAATTAGTATAAAGAGATTGGAGACAGGTGGTGGCTTAGTGTTAGCATTGCAGACTATGGCAATGAAAACTTCATCAGTGATACTTCATTATTAATTTTATTTTTTGATGCTCTTAAACTGTTCTATTAACATATTGATACATATTGAAAATAATCCCACTCCAGCACAACTAGTTTCCTGCTTTCTTGCACAGTTATTTCCGACTATTTGAAAGCAACCCCAAAATTGAAATATTTGAGTATATCATAAGAGCTCAACTGTTTCTTTTTCTATTTAAAAAAAAAAGTATTAAGGTAGTTTGAAAGATTCTTAGTCCCTGGAATGTATTTTTGGAGTAGGGACCTAAACATTTTTACAACAATAATATATTATTTGTGTTATTGTGTCACCAATTTGGAATTTAAAGGCAAAAAAAATGAGTTTTTAGTTTGACTCGCCCTTCAAAAATTGTATTTTGTTTTAATATTTATTTATGTGTTGTTTTATTTTAGGGAAAAAAGTGAAGATCCAAGAATACTTCCTAGGAAAGTGGGATTCTGAAAAACGAAAGGCTTTAGAAGAATCCATGAAAATTGCTGATGAAAATGGAGAAAAATTAAAGTATACGAAAATTGAAGGATTCACTTTACCTTATCTTGAAATTGAAATGGGTGATGGTTAGTTACGTAATCACTTTTAATTATGCAATATAAATCAAAGAAATACTTGAATGGGTAGTATCGAAATCTTTTGAGTCCAGACATCCCCATTCCGCCCACGACTTGATTACTATTGTCAAGCACAAGCCGCTTAGGCTTCATTGAAAATAATATGTACAATTGAAAATATGTGCAAATATCATAATTATTGCGTAGATTTCTTTTTTAATGAAAAGAAAATGACATGCTTGAGATAAATAAGAAGTCAATGGCCCCATTCTTTTTGCATTTGATTTTCAGGAACAATGTGTGATCTTAACAATAAGCCTGCGAGTAACAAGGGTGCAGTATGTTTGCTTTAGTCATGGAAAAAATGAGGTTTATTCCTTCAAAGAGATATCTACTTGCGAGTATGAAGTGATTATACTATCTCCGTTTCTGTGCTCCCACCCCAAGTACAAACCTCATGGATTTCTGGAGACAGTGTGATCAAACTGTTTCTCTGAGGGTAATGCTCCCAAGAAGCCCCGAAGTATGCTCACCATGGAAGTAGAAAGTCTCAAACTTCGGCACCAGAAGAATACCTGTGAGTGTTGTATAATGTGCTTCTTATGAAACCATTAGGTATTATTTTATCTAAAGCTTGAATAGTATTTTTTTAATAAATTATTTATCTTCTTTTAGTCTACACTTTTATTTATTTATGTTATTGGTAGTCATGCCTTAAAAGTAAAAAAAAATGCATTTTAATTTTCTGATTTACAGCTAGTCAACTTATAGCATTGTTATTATCGGACCATAGCTACACAACTGTTTTAATCTTATTAAGTACCCATACCTAATTAGGAAATTGTTTTTTTTTTTTGTGTCTGGTTTATTTTGTGTTATCCGGTATGTCAGGGCTGCAAAGTTGAACTATCGACTAGAACTCGTTCAGTTTTTTAGAAAAATATATCAGTACTTAAAAACATGCAAAACACCCTTGTCAATTTCACCCAGAAACACCACACAAAATCCGACGACAATTTCAAGCGCGTTATTTACAACCACTTTTTTTTATAAAGCGTAGAATATTGTTTTGAGGTGTTGTCTAGCCTACGTGAATGTTACTATACCCAAAAATGTTTAATAAGTCTATATATTGCCTGCGGTTATCTAAAGTGGCAAATAAATATAAAACATTATAATATTATGATCATAAAGCAATGCAAATTGCAAAAAAACACTTAAACAAACGTTTAAGGGTTGATTAAAAAAAACCAAATCGAAGGTTAACTAAAGCATATAGTTTTTATTCGACAATGCGATAAGCCGACATGGCGACTTTCTATGGAGTTAAAAAAAGTGTTGTAACAAATATCTATTTTAATCTTAAACCATGCTGTCTTTTGGTGTTTCTGGATTTTCCCATAAATAAATAATGACAATAGTCTCCATATTTTGATCATATGAATAATGACAAATCCTAGAACGGGTGGTGGCCCCCCACCTTATGCTGGGTTAGCGTCGCGGTCTCGGGAGTCCAGGAGATCGTCGGTTCGAAATCCCCTACCGTAAACACGACTCCGATTTCTGTTTTTCAAGCACAAGCCGCTTAGGCTTTACTTGAATTAGTATTTACATATTGAAATATGTGCTTAAATATCCATATGATGGCATAGATTCCTTTTTTTTATAAATAAAATAAAAATAAAAAAATGGCTTAAAATCTTGTTAAAGTTTACCACTTTTTTTTTTGCATTACCCATTATTATACAGAATAGGATTCTCTTCTTGCGTAAATAAAACGAAACAGCCATTCAAACTTCCTTTTGATGGGACTGACAGGTTATAAATGCAACTTTTTAAAGGATTTCAAACGCTTGAGGCAAAGTAAAAAAGAAGAGAGAGTTACCTTTCTGGTTTCGTCCCTTTAAGATTATTTGTTTGGAGACGGGTAAAAAACTTTCTTGACATTGTGCTTAAAAAAGAGATGTTACGTTGTTGTACTCGTAGTGAAGGTAAAGTAATTTATGGAGATTGTGTTGTCTTGAACATTTTTAGTTAATTTAGGGGGTGGGTGCCAATGTTGTACTCTATCATGTATGTGAATATAGGTGTATTTTTGCTTTGTGGGGTGATGAAGGGGGAAGGCTAAGGGGATTTGCGAAATTAGGTGTGGCGGGGCATTTGATATGGATGGGTGAAAAATGAGTCGATGGATAGAGTGCATGTTGATTCCATTAGAGTAGGGTAAAAAAATGTAGGCTATTGAGGGGGCATGGCTGGTGATTGCTGGGGCAAGTCATTAGGCGATGGGAAGCCTTCATATTTATGGCTATTGGGGGAGGTATCCGGGTGAGGGCTATAATTATATGACGGGGGGCGGCGAGCGGGGGGGTGGGTTTGTTGGGATGGGTGCTTTAGGTTAAAAAAACTTGTGCACACGATGTGGGGCTGTATTGGGGGGGTGTGCAGTAATAGGCGAGGGTAAGTACCTGGGAATATCAATATGTTTGAATCAGTAGATTTAATAAAATATAGTGCCTACTGCTTAGAGTATTATCTTAATTAGAGGTGAATTGAGCTATTTGTTATTACTAGTCTATAATGCTGTTTTATACTCGATCAATATTATTTACCAGTGGTTTAAAAGTAACATATAAAATATCATCCGCACAGTTTAATGCTCCACTTTAAGGGTATTATGAATATGTATCAGTCTTGGTTTTATACCTCGACCTGCTACTGATTATGGTCACCCAGTGTCCAGGAGGTTGGCAGTGGTTGGACAGGGTTATAGCCGCGCTGGTGCTTTAGGGTGCCCTGCAAGGATGTCCTGCAAGGTGTCGACCTCCAGTTGTAGTCAGTAGGTTGGTTATGTCATTATAACTATTATCAAGGACTCATCGGGCAAGTACTATTTTAGTGATTTTAGAGATCGTATAAAATAACTTCTTTGATTTCAAGGCTTATAGTTAACTAAATGATTGTATAACATTTCTTACGTAAATTAATGAGGCATTTATGGTATAACTTAAATTCTGGTGTATACACTAAATAGTTAATCAACTGATTGGAAGGAATTCTTTTGAAATATACCTATTGAAGGAAATCTCCCAAATACCTATTATCTCTCGTTTGAATAAGATGTATCAAATATAATTAGCCCAAAATTGATAAACGATAATGTTGTAAGCATTCTATAAGCAGCCTTGAAAATTATAGGGATCAAATCTAAAAATATAAAGAATATATGTACTGAATGTGTTTTGACCGGGGTGAGTCTGGGAAAATTACATTATGATAATGGTCTTTTACGTGCGATGTGGAGAAATTCAATCCTTCAATTCCTGTCTTCGTAGTATGGATTCAGAAATTAAAACCTGATTGGAGGGCAGTTGCTCAGGTAGTAGTCTATAAATAAGTGATTGGTTGATCATCATCTAGGGCGCATTGCGCGCTCGGACAGCGTACTTGGGTCAAATTTTGGGTTTTGTCGTGTGGAGGACACAAAAACTTTGTTTAATGCATTATTGGAAATCACTTGCTTGGGACGATCAATTTATTTAAATGCCTGCGCGTGGGGTATGGATAGTGGGGAGGATATAATAAGGTCCAATTTGGATAATATGCGTACTAGGCAAAATTGTAATTTGGCCGGTAATGCACGCACGACTGACGATATGTTGTTATTACTATATACTTTTATTATGTTTTCATAATTTAAAAACAACAACGAATTTTTAGGTCGGGAGAATCAACATCTGAACAACTATGTGAAATAATCCCCGTTGGAGATCTAGGATTTCTACCAATCTCCTGCTCTGGTATTGGAGTGACTCCAAAATATGTTTTGTCTGCGGAAACCTCCACCACACCGAGTTATTAAAGATACTTCTCCTGTCACTAGAACGGTCCTCAATGGAGGAGAATTGATGGGATGGCGTATGTACAAAACTAATAAATAACTTAAAACAGGTTCCTTTCAATTTGTATTTTGCTTTCTCGGGAGCGATGATTAGGTGGAGGGGGCGGAGGTGGAGCGGATGATTGGGAATTCTGGGGGCAGTGGGGATTAAATAGAGGAGACGAGCTTAGGGTTGTAGGCGGTGAGTGGGGGCCGTGGAGGCGTGATTCGGTAATCTAAGTTGGGACGATGTATGCATCCACCGAGTAAGATGGTAGGGGGCAGACACGGGGAGGATACGGGCGTGGGAATAAGTATGGGGCGGGATATTGTCTAGGGCGATAGGTGGGGCGCGGGAGGGTCTATTACAGGGGTTACACCACTTCAACTATTTCGGAGGCATGGCGGGGGGTACTGTTGTGGGCACACGTGACGGGTGGCACTATACTTATTGCACTAACAAGAGGGGGTTGAGACTATGTTGGATTAGGGTTTTTTGTGCTCATTTCTCTTACAGGATCAGGGCTCAGCGCTTACTACGTAATTATAATGAATATAAATATACGATTGGTTATGCCTCATACAGAGGACCAGAGAAGCTCTGGAACCGAATGTGGCGTATTATCTAATGGAGCTGGTCATACAGGGACTTCATGTACCTGTCATGGGTGGGTGGTCAAGTCGGCCTACTTGATATGGGGAGGATTACTACTTTCCCGCCTGGCGCCCCACATCAGTCTGCACTGCCTATGATTATGACAAATGGGGGAAAACTTGGTAGATACCATAAGTTGGTTTTTGTTTTTTATATAAAAAGATAATCCTATAGCGATAGCTTATGATATTTGCACATATTTCATATTTGTAATACAATACTATTTTTCATATACAAGCAATAGCTGGCTTCCTTGATGCTTGAAGTAATAGGAATTCGAGTGTGTTGTCGAAGTGGGGATTCGAACCCGACGGATCTCTGGATCCCTCATAGATTGACCCGCGCCGACGCTACGCCACTGGGCACACTCACCCGTTCGAAAAAATGTTCGTCTGTGTACAGATGATATCCACTATCATGGAGAGTGGTGTTTTGCGACAGATATTGTAAATTTTTGGGGTCTATTAGTGACATCTGTGGTGTGAATATTAGTGTGCGCGAGACAGATGATCTAGATCAAGACCGTCTGGAGATGTCCTCTCCAAGTTGGAAGTAATCATAGTGCCGGATTCGAACCCCTTTTCCCTACTCCAATAAAGTTAGATCGCCACCACATAACATAGGGCTTTTTTAAAAAACTTATTCCTCATACTGATGTCACTATAGGTAAAAAAATATGAAAAATGTTTTGAAAAGTCTGTCGGGGAATATACACAACTCGCAGGTGGATTATTCGGAGTAGTCATATACTGTAGGATATATAACAAGTTCCAGGCTAAATTTGGGTCCATACATGAGTCTGTCAAGTGGATGGGCCGGACCACTGGACACCGGGTAGGGGTTGTTAATACTGCATGTGGCATCTCACGGTAACCTAACGTCCATTAATGACAGGGGCTGTAGCCCGTGCTTTACGCAACGCACGGGTGAGATACATACATAGTCGTTTGTCCTGAGCCGGCTCTGTCTCTGTTGACGATTATCCAGTAATATCTGATATCAGCCCAGACGATGGGGTTAATAATCCAGTAATTGTCTATCATGTATTTGAGATTCATACAAAAATGTTGTTCAAAAAAAAAAAAAAATTTATACGTTGTGTTGTAGCGGTAGCAATGATGAAAAACTATTGACGTGCGAAAAAAAAAAGAAGCGTTTGGTGATCGATAGGCTGTTCCAAATCGCCTTCTCTATCATACCATTATTTAAGCATCGGAAAGTTTGGGGTTTTTTAATTGTTGAACATGGCATTAATATTGCATTGGTAATCAATCCCTAACATCATTAGTAACAATGTGGCGCCTTTTATATAATCGCCGGCTTGCATCAACACCTGTTCTCCTTAATCATGGCGTTCTAACCAGGGCCCCAAAATAGCAGGTTTCATGAGTTTTGAGAATAGAGGTGTCTTAGTTAAAGAATATTAGGTATAGCAGTGGTTTGTCTTTGTAAGGACAACTACTAGACATGAGGCATCGGACGCAGCAATACCTTTAGTATCCTACTTCTGTCATCAGCGAGCGATGAGGGCGTTTCGGCTGGCTATGCATATACTTGCCTATTTTTACCAAGGGCATCAGTTTCTGCAGCGTCCTGGACGTCCCACTGTTGGACAATCTGCGCGTTGGCAAGTTTGCGTCCAGAGCTGCGGGACGTTGGAACCTGGACTTGGGAGGGATGCACAGGTATAGAGCAGTCAATCGCTTGCCTTAGGGGGCAGTTTGGTGGGGGTAGCGGTATGTTGTATGATGATGATAATTGGCTAGCAGCGTAATAGGCAGTCTAGGGGGTTAGAGGGCTATTTCATTGACTGGTTTTGAGGGAATCTGGGGGATGGTGGGTGTACAGGGTATGTGGTGGTATGATATTATGGGTTATTCTGTTAGGAAATTCTGTTGTTCAATCATCATGTGGATTAGACTTGGCACGGGGTGCTCGACAGTCACTTTTACTTGGTACGGCGGGGACTTTATGAAAAGGAAAAAAAAAAGAGCACATGTCATGGGGTGATAGTGGAAAATCCACACAAGAGGGCCTACCTAGTTTTCCGCTTCACCAAGGTGCAATTACTTATATCTTTTTTACATTTTAATTCAGTGCGGCGTAAAAAGAACTCTTTGAGATATGAGTGAGAAAATCTTGTCCTCAAGTTGCACAATGAATATCATAATAAGTAATGATCACAATAATATCATTTTGTCAGCAAATAAAATATTGTCATTATATTTATTTAATTTTGACAGGTGGGTGTTGTATTAGCAGATTTATATGATGGTAACTGAAAATGTACTAATTAGACTTACGCAGGGGACTATGGAGGACGTTTTTCGGATTGTTGGAAAGATAATAGTTTTCAGCATAATGCCGACTAGAGAAGTAGAGGGACTAAAATATATTTTTATGTATTCAATTTGGGGCTATTCGGGAATGCAAGCAGCAGACAGTTGCTGCATTTCTTACGCCATTGCTTTCAGGATCCGTTTCCCTTCTTTTGATACAGATTACCCTTGGTGTATCAAGTTGGATAGATAGAGGTGTTACATTTTATATATTTTTGAAGTTTTATTTGGGTGGGTATTTTTTTAGGGGCAAGGGGACACCGGTACCCCAGATATCGCACTTTTACTCTGGTTATTGGCAGTATTTGCGATGATAAAACTGGCAAACCCACGACAGATCCCGAAGTAAAACTGAAATGTTTGGGAGAATTTTGGATCGAGTCCAGGTCAAGTTTCCCTGTTACTCTGCTGGAGCCCTAAACTTGGGTCAATATAGTCTGGGTGTTGAGTCACCAATCATTTGTGATATATTGCATTTGGCGGATGATGATGGACTAATCAAATTGCCTTCACCATTCTTTGGAAGGAAAGACTGGTGATATAGACGAGACTATGGCCTGTGAGGATGCTGATGATGATGATGATGAGCGGTCACCGAGTGATGAAACACAAAAATACTTACCGAAGTTACGGCGAAAAAAGGAAAAATGTATTTAGTAAGTACGCAAATATGTTGATTAGGTTTTCTAATAGTGATTAGCATAATAATGTATATTAAAATAGAATACTGATTGATTTATTCGTAACAAATGTCTAATTATGACGACTAGATAATTTTAGATCTGTCCCACAGACTTCCTAGTGGACTGCGGATTGGGGGCTTACGGGGCTAACGTTTTCTAATGGTGCGACTTTCAAGAACAGTGCAGACATCTGTATTTGTTAGGTTTTTTCGCCGATATCGAAAAATTGTTTAGGTTTGGGGTTTGCTTCGATACTTTGATGGTTGGGTTTAAATCACTCCCATTGTTTTTAAAATGCTGCATGTACATGCGCACCTCACATTAAATTGATTATACTTAGACAGGGTTTCAAATATTTTTTGTTGATACGAGTATTGTTATCAGTTATCAAACATGATTATTTATTATTATACTTTTTAGTGTTTGAATAAAATGAAATAAAACCCATTTTCTATTGTTCTTTCTATTTATCGGCCTTCGAGAAAAAAGGATGGATAAAAATGGCATTTGGATTTTTACATGCAGTTGATTATATGTTCATTGGTGGTAGAGGGATTCAAGTCCCGTAACGATTAAAATATTAATTGGTGCTTAAATAATAAAGAATGTAGTAAGGTCTTTGTTGATATTTTTAATAAATATAAACCCGATGTTATTTTGTCTTCCAAATTAACCATTTGCCAATATATTGCATTAAAATTAACAACTCCCTAATTCAGGTTTACCCAATTTACTATATATCCTTTCAATCTCCGCTTTGACAAGTGACCTGGAGAAAAATCTTATTTAGTGATATTCCTTATTCTTATGTTAAGATTGACATATTATAATATAATACTTATGAAAATCTTAACATAAGATTAAGGAATATTATGAGCTGGGCCTTTATTCTTTGTAAAACATTTCACATTATGGCATGTGTGTATTAAATAAATATATATCTATTGTGTTTATTAATTTATTCTAAAAATGATTCCAATGAATAATGTTGATAGCTGATGTGACATAATAAACACAAAGACATTTTAATTTACCGAGAATAGAGGCCCAAGTGTCATTTAGGATGAGTAGTAGGACCTTAACTCCTTACCAGAGGTGTTGGGAATGTATAAATATTCAATACTTTTGTAAACAAATTATCACCAAAGAAATTTATTTAGATTCAAATTATACTAAACATTTATTTTTCCTAATAATTTATTTTTTTTACTGCTAAAATATTTTTTTACAAATAAATTATTTTTTCCTTGTAAAATTTAATATTTACACTCCTGTGATGTCGCATAAGTTGAAATTTTGAAAAACAACATATTTTACTTTTTATGGGTAAAATAGCACCTTTAGAGCCTAGAATTTAAAATAAATAGGTAGGTAGTTGACTAAAAAAATAAGTTGCTTCAATTAAAGTTTTATTGAATGTAGAAAGAATCACAGATTCTTCAGAATTAGTAATCACAAAGTTATGCCACTTTTATCACAAGGGTACCTACTGTAATCTTTTGTGAATTTATAGTTTGTGAAACTCGTATTTCATATATCGGCTGGCCGGGCCGGAAGAAAAATGACTTGATGAATTCAAAAATTCAATTATTTTAAAAGGATGCAAAATCCTTTTTTATAATGTAAATCTTTATTCTTACCAAATGCAATTTTTAGAACTTATAAACATAAGACATGTAGAAAATATTTTTCATTGGTCTCTTCCACGGACCAGCGATATTAAAATAAGGTTTCGGTTAATAATTGAATGGTCAGGATATTTGTATAGAGGATTGTTGAGGATAAAAACAGACACAGTTTAACTTTCGACATGTATTTACATTTACAATAACAAAGTGGGTGTGTATAAAATTGTTCTGATAGGATGTCGATAATTATCTACATTTAACACAGACCAATACCAAATGTGCCACTGATGTATTAATAAAAATCTCCAATAGTGTTTGTTTTACATTCAGAACACACATTTTATAAGCTTTGGTATGAAGGGCTTACCTACGGCTAAATGTTCAAATTGTACAGTGGGTCCTCAGAGTGCTATTACTTCACTATTCAACATAGTCACACTAAGTGGTGGTTAGGCTACCACACTCCACACCTCACAACTTCTGAGGCCCACATTCCTCATATCACTTTAACTGGCCCAATTCACAGTCATTGTGTCTTTCCATAAATTATTACTAAATAATCATTATAAAGGTAATTCATTCTTGCGGATAAAGTAAAAAAGCTACGAAATCATTCCTACTGTTTGAAAAAAAGTACACCGGTACAGATAGTGAAATAAGAAAGGTGATAGATATGCACAAAATACATAAACATTAATTTGGAAAGTAAAATGCTGCAACAAAATTTGAATGTCTTTGGAAAAATATAGGATTCACTTTCCAAATAAATACGCTTCGATATTCAGTGGTCATTAAAAGAGTACAAAGTTGGTAAAAAGGTTCAGGTAAAAGTCGGAAGCGGAGCAACAACTGCCGCCCTTCAAGAGACGAAACACATCAACAATTGTATCACTAGTTAGGAGTCAATACTAATAAGGCCGTGATGCTTCTTTAGATCTCTTCAGTTGCACTTTCAGTCTCTTTGTTCCTATTTGGAAGCCGTTCATGGCTTGTATAGCGGCCTGAGCGGACGCTGCATTGTCATACGACACAAAGCCAAAGCACTTTGAGAGGTTGGTTTGTTTGTCTATGAACACCTTGGCCGAAATCACATTACCGAATGGCACAAACGTTGAGGCGAGATCAGTATCATTGAACTCCTGCGGGAGGTGGTAGATGAACAGGTTGCCTCCTTCCGTTCCTGAGAAACCGTTAGCTTGAACAATAAGATATTCTTAAGGTAAAGCTAACAACAAGTGCTACAATATCATTCATCATATTATATTATGCAAAGAAAATAAAAAACTTTATATTAGAGCAAAGAAACTGAAATAATGAAAGGTTACAAACATTTGGTGAATTTATTTGTAAATATAAAATAATACAAAATGCAAATCAACTGTCATTAGCAATAGTAAAGTTAGTTATGCTGAAAAAGATGACTAATATATTATATTAGTAGGAAAGAATTTTTATTTCATTTATGAATAGCCTACTATTCAATACTTGAGAAAGACTTTAAAGAAAGTGGTAAAGAATACAATATAAGCATAGATCACCTTCAATTTGTTTTCCTGCTGCTGCAGCGGCGGCGGTTCCTAATGCAGTCCCGAGGGGAGACGCAGCAAACGTACTCGCCCCAAACTGTGCTGCATACCCGAGTTCAGAGAATCCGCTGTGGACCTGAAAAATGTTCATCATATTGTCAAAACAGTCGAAACATGTGTGATTTCTTTTAATTATCATACACAAAAAGTGTTTTTTCTAGAACCTTAAGAAAACTGTACGATGATTGCAATTTCTAAATTTCAGTACAAAAATTTGGATTTATAAATCTTAACAGTGCTAATCTTTATCGACTTTAAATATTTTCTGATACACCAATCAAAATTAAAAGTGGGTTCCGGTCAATGATATTAATTTTCATAGATAAGCTATTTTCTTCCGTCCCTTGTCATGTCCAGATTTAGACAATTATCTCAATTTCAAATTGATAGAGGGAAACAGAATGATTAAAATATATTAGATAGTGGAAAATAGAGATAGTTATCTTTGTTTCACTGCAAAATACAAATGGAGCATCAAATTTTGAAAGTTCTCTATGAAATAGCTTGTCTAGTTAACTTAACATGTCTCTGGTTCTAGTATCGTGGTTAAGAGTCGCTGACTCAGTATGAGAAATTTAGATTTGTTTTGTATTCTTTAATTTAGTTATTTTTGAGTTTAAAGTATCCTGAAAAAGGGATGTTGCGGTGAATCATAAGTTTCAAATATTTTTCTTTTGCTTTTTTATTATAATCTAATATATATTATACCTACTATAATAAAAATTTGTTTTTAAATTTTTTCACTAAAAAAATAGTTTTAATTACAACTACTGATATTAACTTAACTACCTTCATATTACTAAAAGCACGACTCGAAGCTATTATGCGAGTTATCATCTAATTTACAATGCAACTTAAAACAAGCAAAAAACATATTTTTACAATACAATTGTCTCTAATATTCCAATCTTAGTTTTAAAAATATGTACATAAGTAAGTGTAGTATTTTAAGCATTAGAAATAAAATTACCATTTACATGCAAGTTTAATGTAATAATTATTTCAATGTTAGTTTTGTACGATTGAATAAACCATACAATATTTTAATTTATAAATATTTAATCACATAAATTATGTTATTACTCAATGGCAAAAAAAAAAACACAAAGGTTAAAACCAATCTTACATCAAGATTCGTGACAATTAGAGTTAGGTGTGGGTACTTTAAAAAAGTTCAATATTGAAAAATTATTAACTACGAAAGCATCAAGTCAGATAGTCTGGTCAGTTTTACTCAGGAAAATTATAGCTGTTGAAATTAACAGTAACCTCAAAAGGACTCAAGATACAAGCAAACGCAAATCAGCTCTACAAAACAATTCATTTACCTGTGAGGTTTGTCTTCCCGAGAAGACCTAGGTGAAGAGAGATATTAATAATTTAGAATGGTATAGTAGTTTCAAATTATTTTTCAGTATATTAATCAATAATATAATTAATTGGTTGAAATTGACCTTTAAAATAAGTTATAAAATGGTTTAAATCATAAAGGTAATGACAAAAAACAACAGAATAAATTGTACAGTTGATTCTTTTGAGCGTTTTAGTAATTAACTGATAAATCTTCTTCTCTCTGATTTGCCTTTAAGTTGAAAAGTTACTTTTCACATTTTCTTTTCCCTTATCCGCACCCAATGGTGCATAGGGCACTGCATTGGTACACCAAGTGCCGTGTATCTTGATATTTTATTAAATGAAGGTAAGATGATCAGTCATGCGCTTCAGAACCAGTATCACACATGAAATATTAAAATGAAAATCACATGTAAATAAATAAAAAATGCATTTTTGTTTAACTTGACTGTTTACCTCATTTCGGGCTTTTGTTACTTGTACTTTATGATTTAACCCGTTTATTGGTTAGCTAAAAACTGAGTTTCCTCTTTGTAGTAGAGATTTAGAATTTGCTGATTAATTTGATTGAGGCGGTGTAAAGATAGGATAGAAATATTAGTTACATAATGAGGGTGGCGGGCGGTGTTGAGAGTTGTGCTGGGGCTTGCGAGGCAGCCGTTATCTGGGGCTGGGCTATCGCTGCCAGCGTCACTAGGTTCTGCATGGACATGGGCGCTAGCAAACTCGCCGCGTCCGCGGTCTCCCCACTCAGTCCTGTGAACATACCAGTAACCGCATACATAAATTGAATTATCTCGACTCATGCCAGGAGAAGACATAAAAGGGGAAGTTGTTAGAAGAAAAACTTGAAGGTAAAATTAAGGACAATAATAATGATCACTGTGGGCTTGTAAAATATTACCAGGGCTGTATTTTTCCCTTCTTATAGAGCTCCTAATTTTCAGCTGAAATTTGAACCCTCGCTTGCTCTAGAATTATTTAACAAATCAATTTGAAACTTACTACTGATACATGTCACACGGCTCAATACAATTAAGGTTACATCTATAAATACTAGGTAGATTACTTAAAAATTCTCCCCTGTATCATAACTTGATTAACTCTAATGAAGTTCGACAAAAAACAGCAACGAAACAAATTTCTCATTAGCGTCGAAATCACTTGAAGCTCGGGTCGCGACTGAACTGACTTGAATTCGTTTTCTTACTCAAGAAAGAGAGCGCATTTAACATGCATAATTAGCTGGTTTCTTTGGTTTGGTGTGTGTCCAGGGTTAATTACTTAAAAAGCTGACTGTTAATAAACGCGCGGTAGATAAGCCCGGAGAGTGCAATACCTTGCAGCAGGTGGTGCTGTAGCCCGACAGCCTGTAGCTGCTGCAGTAACTGCAGCGAGGCGCTGGTTGGCGATATAGCGGCCTCGGCGTGCGCGGGCGGGGCGGGCAGGAAGGCGTGCTGCGCGGGCGGCGTGCCGGCGGCCGCGGGCACCAGCAGCCCGCCGCCAGCGCCGCCCACGCCCGCCAGGTTCCACAGGTTGGCGTGCATCTGCTGCAGCCGCTTCTGGTCCTTTTCCTTCTGGCTGTCAGCGAACTTGACCACCAGCGGCGCCGAGCAGCCCTCCATTGTCTGGCTGTGGTGAAGCGCCTGGAAATGGAAAATCATATTTTTTATTTCACTTCATAATAAATAATACCACACACATTCCCTATCTTATGGCACTGCATCAGTACACCGAGTGCAGTGAATTTTGATAACTTGTTAAACGAAAACGCGGATGTGTTTTCTCCGGTTATCTCAGGCAGATGCGGAGAAGTTCCCTTTGGTCCACACCAGATGTATCCCTCCTGATCCCAACACAATACATAGATAATTATTAATTAAAATCAGTAAATTAAAGAAAAATCACTCGATGAAATATATTTGCAAGAGTATGTACTGTGTATTTTAATTTTGTATTTAACATGTATTTATGCACCTACTGACGAGTTGCGGTAGGCAACTCAATACGAGATATTAATTTTTATTTATTTCAATATATATATGTCCCGTATAAATTGCGCATGAAATTTCGATATGACTGCGTAATTTAACATGTTCAAAAAATATAACATGTAAATTCGTATATTGATACGCGTATCTATATGATGCACTCCTTACCATTAGCATTAATTTTCTCCGCTTGAAATTGCCTGCTTATTTGCGTGCGCCAGAAAATATGAAAATATTTCTCGCGAGTTATGTAAAATTACCAATACGCCAGGAAGTAAATCATCAGGTTGTCGGAAATCGACAACCTCAAAGGTATTCAGGGGCATCCCATTACTCTGCATTCACTGAACTACGAAATGGGATGTGTCGGATTCAGCTTACATTGATTTGTTCGCCTCGCGAAATGTGAGACGTGGTAAAATGTTGAATAAACAGTTTTCGAAAACCCACATTTCTTATTGACATTATTATCCGTGTCACCGCGGCCTATACGATTCTATGCTATTAGCACCCATGTTTGCAATAAAAATTCATCAAAACTGTCCTGAGTATAATAGTTTTCAATGGCGATTAAACCTATTGTATCTATAAACGGCATAAATTCATATTATGAAAAACTCTAAAAGTTCATACCCATCAAAAATGGGTACATACATAATTATGATGGCGTAATGAGGACTAATAAATTATAAAAACACTTGAATTAAAAAAATCATACAAATAAATAGATTAAATTAATAATCAAATATTTTTTCACGCGTTACAGGAGTTTCAGGAAACAAAAGGTAGAGACTGCTCTGTCAAGAGATGTCCAAGAAATATTTCCTATTCAAAAACTAGGTAGGTAGATGCTACCACATTTAACACTTCATCAAATAAAATTTTAAAAATGAAATGTAACACCACATCATCTTTTCAAATAGGACATTATTTTTTACCCCGCATAAGCAACGGTAATTCTGAAATCAATGGATTGAAATTGACAATTCAGTGGTACAAAATAAGGGTAATCAAATTGAATAAATAAGAGTACTTTCAGTTGAATGCAATTTTATTTACATACTTTTTTCTGCAGAAGTGGTTTGGCCAATAACCAGATTTTTAGAGTCACTGGCAATGACTGTGGCCAGTCGGAGGCGGAAATAAAAATAACTTTCGCTATAATATTTTCAGCAGTAATTAATATAAACTTATATATCTATTATGTACTGACACAGAAAATCACTTCTTTAGTAATTTACATACAAATTAAAATATTTTTGATAATATTTAAAACCGTAAACGAAAATAATATTAAATGTGCACGATTTTATACACTGACTTTATTACTTCGTGAAAGTGAAAAGTAATAAAAATTAATTTATATATTTACTATCACAGAAAAACGCATATAAGGAAATCGTGCATATTATGTGCCATGCAGTACGCAAAAAATTAATATATATCGTAAAATATTTCTTTTTCAAAATATTGAATGGTCTTATTGATTGTCCTGAGTTGTTAGGACTGATAAATTTACGTGTCCCCAATCAGAAACACCAGGCTACAATCATTGTTTAATGTTGCCAAATTAAAATCGAACCATAAACAAATATTTTTTTATTCAACCGGCCACATATGGTAATGAGTATAGCACAAAACTAGATTTTTTCAGCATGTCGTTGTCATGTTTTAGGGGTGCATTGCTCGCTTGCTTGTCGGACCCGATGCATATAATTTAATGTACTTTTTCTTACTTACTAATTTATTAACAATTAATTTTTTTAAATCCCATTTTTTTGTATATTATATATTCGTTTTTTGTAATTTCTTTTATTATCTGTATAACATATATTTTCTTGTTTATATTTTCTTATTATTTTATATTTATGTTTTGTGTACTTTGTTAATCTTATTTTTCTTATTATTGTAAAGGGGTACAGTGTACCGTGCATATGAAATAAAAAATAAAAATAAAAAATATGTAGATACCTATGTTGGAAATCGCAGGGCAGGTGATTTAGGCACTCCTATAAAATTTCAAAGCTCCTGTTCCTGGGAGCCCATTACATTCTTCAATGTACTTGTTCTTACATTCTACATGACTGTACATCAGGAGGCTAGTATCAGATCCTATTCAAGTCCATTTTTAAAATTTTAGAGGTTAAGATGTCATAATATTCATTGGGGTCATTTACAACGTATGTTTTCTTATCAAAACACACCAAGTCCGCTTATTTTCTTAGTAAAATACAACAGAATATGCTACTTAGTTTCAATAAAAGCCAGGTCCAGGGTACATTGGTGTCAAAAAATGGCAAGTCCATTTTAACCAATAGGAACACGTATTTTTCGCCGCCATCTTTGATCCTTCATTATAATCCAATATTGAATGTTTTACATTTGTGACAAAACAAGGCAAGTCCACTTTATTCACTAGCAAAATAAGTCAAGTCCCAACGTACTAATATTCAAAACACAAGTCAAATCCACGTTTTAATGGCAAAATAAGTGAAGTCCAAATTTAAATATGATTTTCAGGTTAAATACTGCAAAATTACAGAGGATGTATGTTTTTCCATTGTTATTTTAGTATATTAAAGTTAACCCAGTGATAAATAAAAGCATTACTTGTCTCAGATGTCAGCGACAGAAATTGTCATTTTTCTTGAATTGATTAAAAGTGGACTTGGTCAGGATTTGATAATCGGCTCCTGACAATAGTGTACAGTACATTCTACATGACTGTACAGTAAAATATAAGATAAGTGTGTATTTGTTGGGAACCCACCTTGATGGCAGCGAACGCCGCCTGTTTGGACGTGAAGGTGACGAATGCGCAGCCCTTGCTCTGGCCAGCGGTGTCCCGAAGGACCGTACACTCCTCTATAGAGCCGTGCCCAGAGAACAGCGCCCGGACCTCGTTCTCGCCCAATTTCTTATTCAGCATTCCGACGAAGAGTTTTCTCTCTGGAAAAAGGAGAAAGATGGAAGATTAGTATTTTACTTTTATAAAAATATTAGAGGTTGTTAAGAAATAAGCATACTTTAATTATAATATGTATAGAACGAATGTGGGTTATCTAGGCGTTTACAGGGCTTATGACCTGTCAATTGTGGCTGGGTTAAGTGGCCACTTGATGTATTACAACATTCCCCATTTTCACCTAGTATTTGATATCCAATATACAGTAAAATGGCGCGACGCTTCACATGTGAACACCCTCTGTCATCGATTGAGAAAATTGCTAAGCATTTTAGCAGAAACCTTTATGATTGCAAGTGAGATTCTTACCGAATTATATCACCTACTAGGAAACGCCTTAAGATAAATCTTCAATTTGTTATGCTTATAACATTTACCAGCAAATTTTTGTAAACAACATTTTGAGTGTGTCCAAATACAAAAACTGGATTTCACTCATTGCCCGTAATGGGTGAAATCCCGTGTTTGTCTACAAGTATTTGGACACACTCAAAATGTTGTTTATAAAACATATTTTAACTTATTTTTGACATAACAAGTAAAAATTAAGGGTCAATGTTTCTGGAGGGGGGTAGATTTTAAAAATTAATCAATGCTTGATAGACTAAATGAGTTACAAAAAATAAAGTTTGCAATTCAATTTAGTCAATAAAACTTTAAAATTCCGTGCTGTTCACTTGGGGAGGTTTTTAGAAAAAAATAAAATACGTAATTTCACCTAGCATATTTATGAATATTACATAATGGTACCTTTAAGGTAAAAAGTAGACCAAAGGTTAAGGAATTCAAGCGGAGTTATTTTATCTACCCAACATTCCATAAATGTCTTATCACAATAGCGAACTAACATCCAGTGGCATTTTAACGCGACATGAAAAGGCTGCAGAACAAAACTCTACGTTATAAATATGCGATGGTATTATAAAAAAATGAGTTAATTTACACGTAGATATATCGTAGTTTTGACGACGGTAATTTTTATACCATCAATAGGGTTCTTCCCGATAGCATGAATATTCTTGAAAACGTTATAAATATTTAAAGTATATTTTTACAATTCCAACGATATAAAACACAATGATCAAAAATGTTGTTTTCATTTATAAGTGTATGTTTTAAAAACACGAAAATACGAATGATTTTTAACGCCCGTTATTGGCTAATGACGTCATTTCCGTCTACCGTGAAAGGCGTGAAATTCATTCCGTAGATATATCCTATATTGCTGTGACGTCGTCACACCGCATGCGCGCCAAATGGAGGATTTTGTGAGCGATTTGAAAAATAAAATTCATATGACTTCGTAAAAATTTAAAAAAATTCCCTTGATATTGTAATTTTTCAATCAATTTTTTAAATAAAAAATAAAAAAATCGGAAAGAACCCAATTATTGGTATATTTGTTGAATTATTTGGTTGGCGATCGCAGTGCTGGACTAAAATCATGAATACGTATCAACAGATGTACCTGACATGGCAAATAATCGTCTTTTTTCTATAAATAGGTAATCAAAGATGTGCATATAGCTTTAAATTGAGTTCGTTAACAACCTGTATGTGTTTATCTATATATTTCAATGACATAATTAATTTATGGACGGCCCTATATAATATTCCCCATCATGTTTACGTTTCCACCAGTATTGAATATGACCGGTTTCAGTCGGTTTCCGGAGTCCGGTAACTGGCTTACTCCACGTAGTCCCTAACAGGACCGGAAGAATTTACCGGAAACCGTAAGTAAGCCTCCCCCTCCCACGCGAGCACAATACACTAATCACAAAGTTTTACATAAAGTGAATTATGTAGGTGAGGAAAGACACGGCTGAAAGTCATAACCGTAAAATGAGTAGGCTAAGATCAGAATATTATAATTATGTTCTACGCATAGAATTTTAATTTAGATTCATAATGTTAAATATGTTGTATTAAAAATGATAAATAATGAAGTAAAACACGGCTGAAAGTCATAACGGCAAAATGAGCCTGAGCTAAGTTCAGAATATTATTATGTTCTACCCACAAAAATAAATTACGAGTAAAATTTTATGTGTGAAACATAATATAATATTCAGGTCTCAGCCGAGGTTGACTTTACGACCATTTTTTTCCACATGTGTCTGCGTCAATTATTGTAATTGTATATATATTTATTAAAAATAAATATACTTACCTATGTATACAGCTCTGAAGAAAGATATTGTAGACAAATTATTTCAATAAAAAAAACAGTTATTTAATGTTTTTTTTTTCCCCACCCCCACTAATTAGATGCAACTTTGTATTTTAATGTTAGTTTTGTATTAGCCCTGATGATGGTACGGTGGTACCGAAACTAGTTAGTAATAACTCAATTAAAAAGTGAATAAAAAACAAAGTGATTTTTATTTTATT
>JAGVSP010003632.1:0-20506 GCA_022494985.1 Micrasema minimum | reverse complement strand
TTTTTTTCAAAAAAAAATTTTTTTTTAAAAAATTTTTTAATTTTAGAAAATTAACTTTAAAAATTTTAGTAAAAAAATTAAAATAAAAGTATTTTTTTGAAAATCTCCCAAAAATTTTTCTTGGGGGAAATTAAAATTTTTACATGGTTTTTTTTAGTATAATGCGGTAATTATAATGTTTTTGCGGTATAAAAATATATAAGAAATATGGGGTTTTGGACTGTTATCGGGTTGGGGGAAAATGGTGAGAGGACCAAAAATTTATGAAGGACAATGGCGGATGGTTTTTAGGCCCGAGGGATCGAGGATTTGCGTCTGATAGTGAAATGTCCTCCTTTGTGTGGAGCTCTTTTTGGTCGCACACACAATTTCACTTTCACTGATCAGGCAGGCGGTAAAAAGTATTCTTCAAGACACGGCAGAGGGTTATTTCGATATTCTCTGAGACGATGAGCGACGGTTCTTCGATGCGGTGCGGTAGGTTGGTTCAACTACTGACACGGGGAAGCCGGGATGGGAAAACTTGAGGTAGCGGAAATAGGAGTGGATGCGGGGGAATAAATATAATATAATAAAATAATAGTATGTTGTGTATATAAATAAAACTAAAACCAGCGCGGCGTTACAAAAATATGAAGAGTTTCAACCATTGTATAGATTTTAATAAAACTACCTCTCGCTCTTCTGCAAACGTATTTGCAGAGGTTGGTGGTTATTCATTTCACAAATAATGTCTTTATGACGTTTATAATAATATTAACAATTGGTACATATAACCATTATTTCACTATAAAAATATAATAAAAGTTATAACTTGCTGTTTTTAATTCGTTGCCAGACACTTGAAAGGCGTAAAAGTTATAATATTTCATTTACGATATTAAATCATACTGCAGTGCTTAAAATAATAATGAATAAACAAGAAAATTTCAAACAAGTTATAATTATATTACTTTAACTGTAAACATGTTATATTTAAAATTCGTTTCGATACTAACATTAATATCGAATGGATATCTTAGATCTTCTTATAATTCTGCTTATTACACTTTCCTAGACACTAAACCCAAACTGAATGCATACGTATCTAATTGCTGAAAAATATAGATCAGTGGGCTGGTAATAATAAAACAAATAAAAAATGGATAATTTCTATAGCGCCGTTTTTGTAAAACTATTACCTCAAGGGCTATTAGAAGTCTTCTATTCCGAAGTCTCTATGAAAGAATTTTGATAAATGTAACTTTCAAAACTAGTAATTATGTGGTCTCAACCACGTACCTATAAATTTAAAAAAATTAAAATAATATTTATTCTGAAAACATACTTCGGTAGTTGGTGGTTATGATTTACGGACGATGATCTTATGACAGTAATAATAAAAATAATTAGTAATCATATTACTACGCTAAAAAAAGAATGTAAGTAGCTCGCTGTTTCATTCATTTCCAGCTACTTTGACGTAAACGTTATTCGAGCTGCTGAAAACATACTTCGGTGGTGTGTGGTTATGATTACCGAAAGTTTCTATGACAGCGTTATGCCTGACCCGGGCGTATGCTTGGGCACCTCTTCACAGTGTAGGCGGAACACTTCCACTTGATGATGCCCTTAGAGTTCTCCGGTCCGGTTGCGATTCCAATGAGAAAATCCGCGCAACCGAAGCCCATGAAGAAGCGTAATTGGTTCCCGTTTTTTACGGTTATGTACTGCGCTTGAAAATATATTTGATGTTAATGTTTGTTAATTGTTATCTATATCTACAATAATATTATAGATCAATTTTAAAAAAATGGTTTATGTGAAAAGTTATCAATGTGACGATGTAGTTATAACCAGAATGAATCTTTTTCTCTACTATTACTAAGTTCCCCTCTATAATGATTTAAACATTTGACATGGTTAAAAAAAATTGCACAAAACATATAAAAACTGTTTTTCATTCAAATAATGATCGTTTTTGACTTAACGATGTTGAAAAATCACTCTTTTATGATAAACATTTTTTTCAATAAATGAAAAGAAACATTTAAGTTCTAATGATAAACCATAATATTTCGATATTGAGGCTGCTTTCAAATAGTCGAAAATAACTGTGTCAGAAAGCAGGAAACAGGTTGTGCTGGAGTGGGATTCGAGCCTAGAGATTCTAATCCGGAGTCCTCGAATCTACCACTGACTACACCCGGAACAAATTGAGGATCATTCATTCCAAAATCTTTGTACCAGTGACGTAACCGATACGAAGGCACGACGAAAATACAAAACAGATCACATCAACAATAAAAGTTACTCTTCATAGACATTTTTTATTTGAAGCATCATTAAGTGGGTAGATTTTGATAATGTTTTATGGATTTTTCATAAATAAAAAAAGAAATGTTTGCAATCTTATGATATTTGCACATATTTCAATCTGTAAATACTATTTCCAATAAAGCTTATGCGGCTTGTGCTTGAAATTAGGAATCAAGTCGTGGCGGAGTTGGGATTCGAACCGGGGGTACTGTAGACTCGAAGACGGCGACGCTACTGCTGGGCCACCACAAATACTTTTGTTTTTTTAAAAATTGTGCTTGATTTTATAGGATTCAATGTTTGCAAACTGTATCTAGAATTGCATTTTCGGATAGTAGCTGTAATATTAATATGATGATCCGGTAGAGACATTGAGAAATAAAGTGGGTTCATATATTTATTTTTATCTTTACAGATATGTTAATTATGACATAGATTTCTTTGTATGTAATTACCTTATATGTTAACCTTTTACAAGGGCATCTACGCAAAACGCGTAGTGCTGGGTAAAATGCCACCACAATAAATTAACGAATGACTATGGAGTCCAATATACCGAATTATCATCGTTTCGTAAGTGGTAACTGACACGGGACAACATTCTTTTCTATAGTGGGTACACTTCCACCATCTTTTCCCGTCCGGCCGAATTTTCACACAAGAAAACGGTATACCGTCAATCAGGAGACGCTGCCTTCCTGTCTCGCTTATCACAAACGTAGCTGTAAAAAATTAATCATTGTTAGTTTGTCCATTAAATTGACACAAAAAATATTGAGTTTTACATTGTTCATTATCATAAAATACCTAACCGTCAATCATAAATATTCCTTGCTTCTGTCTTCAAGTTTATATTTTGATTGTTAAACTCCAAAAGATAAGATGAACTCAGAAAAAAATGCACGGATTCATTTGTTTTCACTACAAATATTTGTAGACTAAAGCTTCCTCAAAGCGCCTTCATTTTGTACCACAAATACCTTACTGATACTAATTTGTCGAAAATGAACTAAGAACATCACGTTACAGCTTACACCGACCATTACAGAAACGTGTTTCTACCTATTTTGTATGTTGAAATATTACATTTAAAAAAATCCAGTTTTAATGAAGAAAAATGGTCAAGATTCGCTGCACTTGTGTGTCGATGCAGTGCCCTATGAACCATCGGGTGCGGATAAGAGAGAGTAGTAGAAGTTCAATGAAATAGTACCGAAATCAAAATCACATTTTGCATGTAGTTGCAATTTAGTGTAATCATTGGTGTACCAATGCAGTGCCCTAAATACCATTGGGTGCGGATAAGGGTAGTTGTAATAGTTATTATTTAGTATTCACGGTGCGATATATATTATGTATTAGATTTTAATCTAAATATGAGCTTATCTTAGAGTGAGGAGTATAGAATGCTTACAAAAAAAATAAACAAACACAAATACTTAACAAACATAGATCTTTATTGCGAACGCAAAATAATATCCACGAAACTTCATTTCAAAGAATACTATCGTAATAATATCCTGCGCTTCGATTCTGTAAGTGTTTTTAAACTACTGCGCATACGATTTTGTACTGAATTCGTATGCGCAGAAGTTTCTAAAACCTTAGAGAATCGCACCGCTGATGATTTACAGTTAGCCAGTTTGAATAATTTATTAAGGTTCAAATATAAAAATGACCACTGGATTAGGAATAACATTTTCATAATATTATTTTTCATTAATTCATTATTATAGTAAATTTATTTACTTTCTTTCTTTAACGCCCATAGGGCTTTTACATTGTACATACTATATATAAGAAAAAAAGTACACATTTAACATAATAAACATTTTTTTTTTTTTTTTTAAATAAAAATTACAAAATAATAGTAATAAAAAAATTTAAAAAAAAAAGAAAGTTACATAGTTAACAAAATACAATATTAAGACAAAATACATACATTGTATTGTATTTTAATAAAACTTTCCGTTAAATAAAAAAAATATATGTTTCGTGTGATGCCACAATAATAAATATTTGATAACAAAGATTATTTCATATAAACAAAAATATAACAAGTTTTTTTTTCATAAAAACATAATAATAATAAGGATTCCTTATAATTATTGAAATCTCAAGAGAAAAAAAAAGTTTCAATATGGATACAACACGGCAATAAGAAATATGGCTATGAAGATCATAAACCCTGTAAACCCCTATATATCGATATTCCCTTCCAAACTTCACGCCTCTTGATTGAACGCAAGCCGTTATGAGTAAAATACAGTGTCTGTTTGCAAAAATTCGGATACACTAATTACAAATCCATGCTATTTTCTTTCTATGTTGTTATTTTGAAACCGAATATTGCTGTAAATTATGCTGTTATTTTGAAACCGAATATTGTTGTGAATTATTTTTATCTATAGACGCAACAAAAACAAATTTATATCTGGCGATGATTTTTCATTTTCAACCGGCCGGTCATCAAAATATTCATCCCATGAATATTTCTTTGGTATTCTGTTTTGATACACTGAAAATAAACAATGTTATAATAATAAGTAGAAACACCTTTATTTTTTAAATAATAAAATTTGAATGTCTTTGAATATATCGCACCCAGAGATGCACCATGAATACTAAACTGCACTCACTCAAAATAGCAGATTTTTGAGAAAAAGCAAAAAACGTAAATGTGAGCTGTAACGTTGTTAATTCTCAGTTCATTTTGGAGGTATTTAAGGACTTAGTGCAGTATAGTATTCATGGTGCGATATGTAACGTTGAAGATTCCGTTCATCAGATTGAAAAAAGAGTAGAACTCTGAGCAAAACACATGAATTCGTGCGTCAACACTGAAAATTTTCCATCAAAGATTATTTAATGCGTTGTCATTTTCCTTGTGTAAACCTAACTCGATAGTGTCCGCCTCGTAGCATAATGGTAGCGCATTTGGCTGCCATGCATGAGGTCACGGGTTCGATTCCCCATGGGGGTCAATATAAAATATTTATTTCAATGTGATTTTCACATTAAATATTTCATGTGTGATACCTTGGGCTGGCGCTCAAACGTAAGACTGATCATCATGCCTTCATGTAACAAAATATCAAGATTCACTGCAATTTGGTGTACCATGCCCTTTGCACCATTAGGTGCGGATAAGGGAAAGAAGAGAAAAAAACCTAAATAGATAATTTTGAAAGGCGGTTTCATTTCATGTCCCGCATGTCTGACGTAAACTGCCGACAGATTGTCCTGATTAAAATCTGATTTAATCGCGATTAAAAACACACATATTCTGTGAGGTTTTTGAGTTCTTGACCGACTGAACAGTTTTCTGACCCGTATTGTAGCTTTTTATTAAGTACCTGATACATGTAGAAGTCGAGGAAGGCCAAGAAAGACATGGCATGATCAAGTAAAACAAGTGCTTGAAAGTGGACATGTAAGAAGTCGGAATAATCGACGTGCGTGCATGAGAAGATGTATGAATGTGGAGGAAGCAAGAGAAGTATGCCAGGACAGAGTGGTGTGGCGTTCTATCCTCTCTGCCTACCCCTTCGGGGAAATGGCGTGATGGTTAGTTTGCTAGTTAGTTACCTGATACATCTTTGAAACAAGGAATGTAGAATTTCTTGAACCAAAATAAATTGCACAGAGCTTTTGAAAACATCCAATAAAAAATACATTTTGCTTCTTAAATATTTAATTTGAAATATAAATGTACATAAATGGTATGATAAATGAAATATATGTACAAACAATAATTACATTTCAAAAATTATTTATATTCAATTTTTAAATGTTACATATTAAATTTCAGTGGTTATGTGTGCCGCGAGAGGACACCAGTTTATCATCAATAGTAAAAAGGACCACATTACATACTCCCGTACCCTTGGCACACACCCATCTGCTTTTCCCCTTTTTTGTGTAGTGGCAACAGTGTTTGTATCCGTCAATAAACAGATTTTTTCGCCCAGAAGAAGAAAAAACAAAATGAGCTAAAAACGACAAAACATTAGATTTTTTACATATAATACGAGTATATATTACGTAGTTATTATTATACTGTCTAAAAATAAAATTAAAAGTCGCATATAGACTAGACTAGAGCGGTAATACTTATCTAAAAGATATCTTTATCGAGAAGAAGCGCTTTTGCATTATTTTAAACAATTTAATTGTTTATTTATTTTTATTTTATTTATTTATTTATTCTCTGTACATATACAGAACATTCACAGGTGTGAATGTTTTAGTTACATATATACAGATAACAATGACATTTATTACAAAATTATTGAATATTAACAATAAATAATAAGCTCTATAATTATGCACATAAAATAACTAAGAAGAAACAATTAGTAACTAAGAAGAGAAAAACATAAACACAAACTAACTAAGAAGATAAAATAAGAAGACAAAATAACAATGAAGAGTGAGAGAGATAAAGGCGATAAATTATTTGACAGCGTATCCTCTTAAAAAATTTTTTTTTTACTTATTTATCAAAAATAATTTTTACAGTAGTATTATTATTTACAGTAAAACAGAAATCAACATTTTTATACCTATTTGACATAATTATGGACGTGAAAATCCTTATTTATGGACTCCCTATTTATTTTAAAACGAAATAATTTGTGGTGCAATATTTTTAGGTGTAAATAAAACGCAAATAGTTTAGTGGAAATAGTTATTTATTTCAAATAAACAAATGTAGGAATGTTTTATTGATATCTAGCTATTGAAAATTTTCACCTCTAAGATCGATATAATATAATAGAATAATGCATTAAAGTTAAATAAAAGTATGAATACCTAAAAATAAAAAAAGTACGATAAGGTAAGGGTCATAACATAATACTTACTTTAAAACCTAAAATAAATTATTAAAATAGGTACACAGATTATGTTTATTTGTTTGTATGAATATTTGTCTACCATCTATTTTCCATACTTATAAGTAGGTACCTAAATCCAAATATTAAGTTACAAAAATATTGAATTTCATCAAGTAGAAAAGCTCTAATAATATAAAACTATTAATCTTAACTAGCCTTTCATTTTTAAAATATTAAAAAGTAGATTAAATTTAAAAGGCATTATTTCGTAAAACGATATTCCAAAAGAGATTTATCTATGGTCGTCGCTGATGCGGAGCAGCCCGTGGAGTCGTACTTGGAACACTTCCACCAGATCTTCACTCCGGATGTCTTCTTCCTGCGGAGGAAGTGTCCATCCACCACTAGAATCGTACATCCTGATGTTTTCTTAACGAAGTAGGCTAAAAATTACATTTAAAAAAAATAAATATCAAAAATTAAAAAATCTTCATCCTACTATGGAGCATATGAATTTCATAAATCGCCTTCAGGCTAAGTAATTGGGCGCCAGCGCCGGTTCACGTCCATCCTCCCAAGTAGAACCGGGTTGCAGTCAGGCGGTAAAGTCGCAGACTTCGGATTGGAATCTCGAGAAACCCAACTAAGGTATTATGTTGCCAATATCAAGGCATAGAGAAATTCCAACAATAGTATTTTTATAGTAAATTTATTAATATTACATTTACATACACAAAACATATTTTTAATGAATATATATTAATTTTTAATGGAATACGTATGTTAGTATTTTTTTAAATTTGCATGTTTACAAATAATAATATACTGTTTAATGCTTACAAATAACCAATCAATGCTTGAAAGTAACCTAAATACTTGTTTATGGTTATGCTTACAAGTAAGCTAGATTTTTTTAAAACGTTTATATTTATAACCTGCATATATTTATACCCTAAGTAACCTACATCTTTTTTATGGGTATGTTTATAAGTGACAAGTAATCTACACACATTTTTAATGGCTATGTTCTCCTCGCTCCGAAACTACTTGATTAAAACATATTTTTAATGAATATATATTAATTTTTAATGGAATACGTATGTTAGTATTTTTTTTAAAATTTGCATGTTTACAAATAAAAATATACTGTTTAATGCTTACAAGTAACCAATCAATGTTTGAAAGTAACCTAAATACTTGTTTATGGTTATGCTTACAAGTAAGGTAGATTTTTTTTAAACGTTTATATTTATAACCTGCATATTTATACCTAAGTAACCTACATCTTTTTTTATGGGTATGTTTGTAAGTTACAAGTAATCTACACACATTTTTAATGGCTATGTTCTCCCCGCTCTGAAACAACTTGATTTCCAACTGTAAACACAACACGTTTGCAAATGTTCGTGCCTCTAGAACAAATCCATCGGGATTTAGAGTTCTTTGTATAATTGAAAAAATATTTATAGTTGTCATAAAACATATTCCTTTTTCCAGCTGAAGTAATCGAGAACACGGGACCTAAAAACGAGAAAAAAAATTAACAAAGTTTTTATTTTATTTGGTTAGCTGAAGAGTAAGACTGGTCATATTACTTTTATGCAATAATTTGGTAAAAAAAACACTCCACATTTAAATATTTATTTACGGAAAAATCCATTTTAAATACATAGTTAAGCATAAAAGGGATAACAAGCAGTAAAAATAAGTGACAGAACATTAAATTGGTGAAGCTTAGACAGTTAGAATAAAATGTGGACACACTCAAGACAGGATCGGGTCTACTTCAATGAATGTTTAAATCTTGATAGACTTACACCGAAGAAGTCCAGATCCCGTCTTGAGTTTATAATACGACACAATCGAGACGATGGGGCATGAAAACCATAGTTAGTTTTGTGTGTAAACTAAGGAACAGCACGTCATTATTTCTCAACCTACGGACTGGAATACAGAAAGTCACTAGAGTCAGTAAAGATGGTGCATCTATCATGCCATTTAGCAATTTAAATATGAAAATGGAATCAATGTTAGATCTACGCTTTTGAAGACTAGAGATTTCCAATATTGACTCCATATCTTCATGGGTGTAATCATATCTCCCCAGACCGATCATCCATGCTACTTTTCTGAGTAGGCGGTGTTGCACCGATTCAATATGGTTGATACGGCCTACATAGGAAGGAGACCAGATTACAGAAGCATACTCCGACGACGAACAAGTGAGCAGTTAAGAGTTTTTAGTGTAAGAAATAACTAATGAAAATGGTAAAGTGAGTAATGTATTTAGAGTTCGAACTTGGCTGAAGTTGACCGAATTAAAGTGAAATTGGTCACTGATTGATAAGGAAAATGTTACTATGTACAATATTGATGCTACTGGTGTTACTACCAGTTGCTTTCTTTTAATAGTCAATATCAATAATATTGGATTATCCAGAGCGGTGAAATGGCCAGCTTCAGAGTGTATTTAAATAAAAAACACAATTTATTTTATATAAAAATACATTTAATATTTAAATTTCTGATTAAAAAAAATTAATTATGTTTTCAATATTTTAAATGCCTACAAGCATTTTTAATGTTAACAATTTATTTAATGAAATTGATTGAAATACATATGCAATATTTTATTTTTGTTTATTTATTTAACCTTTCCATTTCAAGTAACATGAATAAATGCATACAATATTACATTACAATATATAAACATAAACAATACAATAATGGAGAAAACAGCAGGAAAGAATCCTACATAGGACATTGACATTGTCTATGCGTGGGTAAACATCAATATTTAACGTGATTATAATTTTGTTGATAATTTTGTTAATGTATTTGCATGAATAATATTACAAAATGTTATACTAAATGTATCAAATTTTTACATTGTTTACTTAACACTCACGCGGACCCAATATTTCAGCTTTTTTAGGTTTCTGCTAGGAAGAAGATGTCCGTGACGTTCTGTCCTTTCGTCATTTGATTGATATCTACTATGAAGGTTTTTTATGGTCACCACAGATACGCTAAACTCGCAGATCATTAAAAATCTCGCAGATCTATGCTTCTGCATTTCTGATTTATGGTTCTATGTTTCTACGCGGTAGGGGATGTTCATGGAGATACAATAGAGAGTTGTCTATGGTCAACGCAGATACGGAGCAGCCCCCGTGGAGTTGTACTTGTATAACTTCCACTAGATCTTCACTCCCGCTGTCTTTCTCTTGCGATGGAAGTGCCCATCCACTACCAGAATCGTACATCATGAGTTTTTCTAAACGAAGTACGCTAAAAATTGAATTTGTAGAATTTGTTTGACTAAGTAGTTTTATTTTTTACAAAAAAAAAAAATATTATTTGTGCTATATAAATATATACCATTTTATAATAAAGAAATTTTAAATTTGAAATTTTATAAAAAATAAATTAAACGTGAGTATTAAAAGTGATTTGAAATAGTAATAGACAGTAAATGATCATTTTAAAAAACTATAAACAATTAACATTCAAAATCATATACACATACGATTAAAAGCTCAACATACCGACACGTAAAATAAAATTTTAATTTAATGTTTAGTAAATACAGTGACATCAAAAATATTTGACCGAAGTCATTACCAATCTTAAGAATTCTTTGGAAATATTTTTTAAAAAAATTGAAAAATTAAAAATGAAAGATTTCATACAAATGGATATACCTTAAAATAAATAAATGAAAGTAATTCAGAAAAATCAATAAAATTATTTTTGAACTTACTAATTTAATGGTAATGTTGTCCTCGCACCGACACCACTTTATTTCCGATTGTAAACACAGCACCTTTGCAAACGTTTGAGCCTCTGGAACATATCCATCGGGATTTAGAGTTCTTTGTATAACTCAAAAAATATCTAAAGTTTTCATAATACAAATTCTGTTTTCCTGCCGGAGTGATCGAAAATACAGGACCTAGAAACGAAAAAACATACAAAAATTAACGGAGAATAAAATAAAAAATGCGGTTATTCAGGTTTATATTTGATGTGGATTTGACCTGGGACAGGAACTGAAGAATAAGACTGATCATATCATTATACTAACTTCATGCAATAACATACAAAAAGTTGTAACGGTTGTCGTTCAGAATGAGGAGCAAATACAAATTAATTATTTACCTAAATTCAGTAATATGTATTTCAAATCTATGGAAGTAACACACACATACACAAAAATACGAAAAGGTTGCACTCACTATGACTTAAATGGTTAAAACTGTTGATTGATCCGGCATTCACTTTGTAACACTTCATAATGAATTATGATTAAATAAAACGATGTTATGTGTTACTATTAATTGGTTTATTCCATAGAAATAGAATTAACCTACACTACCTGGTTTCACTAAATTCTATTTCTATAGAATAAACCAATTAATAGTAACATTAACTTCGTTTTATTTAATCATAATTGTTAAAACTGTTACTATTACATCCTACTGTTTACCTTGTGTATCACTTCAGTCCATAAATTTTGGTCACTAAGATGTTAGGTAGTTTTCAATGTTGAATGTGCAACGTCGTCAGTCCGTTTGCAGCTGTGTTGGGATCCTCTGCTCGTCGCTGCATACAGATGTTCAAGTGAAGAGCGAGTTGTCCACATGTCGCCGTATTGTTGGGATAGTCCAATCCCAAATTCCGAGAATGTGCAGGTTACCCGAGAGTGAGTACGAGGAAGCTTTCACGTCACAGGGCAAGAAGCACAGGAACATCGTCACATATGAATTTAAGAATATTTTTCCAGAGTTTTTGTAATTATTATCGGCGCGGTTGACAGGATCAGCTAAATTTAGATGTACTAAGGAGTAAAAATATCGATTTTTGATATCCCAACAGACACAGAGAAACTCTGGAAACGAATTTGGGTTATCTAGGCGTTTACATGGCTTATGACCTGTCATTGGCTGGGTTAAGTGGCCACTTGATGTACTACAACATTCCCCATTCCGCCCATCATCTGACAACCATATATGACCAATTTTTGAAACTACCATATATGTTGAGTTTGTACAGAAGCTTCCACATTTGAGTTTATTTTTCGACAATTCTCAATTTTTTTTCTCTCTGGTGACATATGTTGAGAAGATTGTTAAGCATTTTTGGCAATCAATTTTTTTATTTAGCCAGTAATTTTTTTAACAACATTTTGAACGTATACAAATACTTGCAGACAAATTACTGGATTATACCAATGCAATAATATCTGATATAAGCCCAGAATGGGTATAATCCAGTAATTTGTCTACAAGTATTTGTATACGTTCAAAATATTGTTATATCGATTTTTGTTCAGTACTGATCATACATATCGACGCCTCCTACGTATAATATCGTAACCCACAAATCGTCGATTTTGAGTTTTTGGTGGATTTCATCTGTATTTAACTATATCTTTAATTCTACCAAAACAAAAAAATATTTTGCCAATAATAAGGGCTTTTTTGGGGCGTAATTTGTCGTATCTACAACCAATGCATATGAACGAAAAATTATTTTCAAATGCTCCTCCTGTAAAATCGCATTTTGTGTGGTTACGATATTATACGTAGGAGGCGTCGATATATACCACCTTCAAACAATAATAGTTTGTTCAAGAAAATCTCCACCGCATCTGTTCTATAATTTTTATTTTTATTTTTCCCAGTGACGCTAATTTTGAATTTTTTAAATTTATTTCGTAGGTACCTGGTTTACTATTTTGTAAAATAATTTTGAATCTCACAAATCCTAGGATTGGTCTACACAAAGCACCACATTATTGAATAAGACCTATCCGATCGTATATTAATATGTGTACATTTTTTTAAATTTTACTAAACAGTGTTTTTGTTGTGTTGTGTCTCCATGTAAAATAATCTTTTAAAAAAAACATTTTTAACCGCATTAAAAAATAATGAAGCACTAATTTCAGGTACACAATCAATAAATAAATAAACAATTTATACAGACTGAGAAATGAAAACAATAGTAATTTTATTTTCGTAAAGATACTGATTTTATTTTTTAAAAATACTACCAATCTTATTTGTTACAAATCATAAGTGGGTATATTGAGGTAAAAGTAACACTTTTTAATGGGTATGTTTATGTACAAGTATTTTGACATATTTTTTAATGGGAATATTAACAAGTAATCTACATACCTACTATTTTAAGGGTATGTTTACAAGTAACTTACATTCATATTTAATGGTTATGTTCTCCTCGCACTGAAACCACGTGATTTCCGATTGTAAACACAACAGCTTTGCAAATGTTCGAGCCTCTAGAACAGATCCATCGGGATTTGGAGTTCTTTGCATAACTCAAAAAATATCTATAGTTGTCGTAATACATATTCTTTTTTCCAGCCAGAGAGTTCGAAAATACAGGACCTTGAAACGAAAAACACACAAAAATTAACAGAGAAAACTAATGTGGCTAATTGAAAAATAATGATGTGCTGTGCCTTGATCAGCACAAAACAAAACTAACTACGATTTTCATGCCCCGTGGTCTCGATTGTGTCGGATTGTAAACTCAAGACGGGATCTGGACTTAGGCCCTTTCTTATCACCTCCGTTTAAAACCTGATTATTGCAAATGTTACTAAATCGCAGTTTAGTTTGAAAATGCATTTCATCACCTCTGATTATCGCAAAAATATTGTAAATCTCATTTAAAACGTGGTTAAAGATAGTCAGAGGTTTGTTCCCCTTTTAAATCACATTTAATATGGCGTCCCGTTTGTAACAGTTATGACGTCTCGACTCAAATTTTTTAATGCATTGAAAAACAGTCAAAATGGAAATAATATAATGATAATCCAATATTTTATGTTGTTTTGGATTAGTATCACATTATAAAAACATAGTAAAACTCGATTATAACTAAAATAACGAAATGTCTTGAAACATTTTTGCCGTGTTGGATTTTTACAGTATTTGACAAGTAGTCCGGTAAAATTAGTTTTTTCTATCCCACCCTCATTGTAAAACGCATTTAAAAAATGGCGTCGTATTTGATCGTTTGACAACTCGACTCAATTTTTTGATGGGTTGAAAATAGCTTAAAATGGAAATGTTATAATGTTAATACAATATTTTAAATTGTATTGGATTGGTATCATGTCAAAAAAACATATAAAAACTGGATTCTAGCTTGCCAAAAGGAAACATCTTGAAAGCATTGACACAACACCGCAGGCCGCCGCCGCACTGTTGCCGGACGAAAGTCCTGACTAGCTAACCGGAGGATAGATTTGTCATTATTTCTGTGGTGAAATCGGTTCGTTTGTAAATATCGTTTAAAATGTGGTAGCAAATTACAACCGACATTTAGTTATCCGGGTTTTAAACGGAGGTGATGAATTCATCTCCTCCTCTCTCATTCACACCACCACTCACACAACCACAATTACACCTTTTTTCTTGTTTGTTATACTTATTCCTGTAATACTTGTGGATATCTTTATTGGTTTATTATCTTACGTTTTGTCTATGTTTTATAACCTGTATTTATGTTGATATATCCAAATAAATAAAATAAAAAAAAAAAAAACATTACTACCAAGATTTAAACATACACTGTAGTAGACCCGATCCTATCTTGAGGGTGTCCACATTTAATTGTTATTCTTATTGTCTGTAAGCTTTACCGGCTTTTAATGTTCTGTCACTTTATTTACTGCTTTTTAAAAACATTTTATTTTATTTATTCATTCCAATTGAACAAACGTTACATTTTACAGCCTAATTAGGCCCTTGACCCGCTATATTGTGCTTATTTTGATGTGTTTAAATGGACTTGTCCGTCTAAAAGTATAAAATAAAAAAAAAAATGATACCTTGGACAAGAACTGAAGAATAAAACAAATCATATTATACTATTTTCATGCAATATTTTTTTCAAGAAACACTCCACCTGTGGATCTATGCAGTATCCTATAATTTTGATATTTATTTTGAACAGTGATACTAGTTTTGTATTGTTAAACATATTTCCCTTAGTTTACTATTTTGTACGATTATTTTGTGTCTCACATATCCTAAGGTTGGTCTACCAAACCACTAAACATATAATTGAATAAGATCTTAACTATTGTTTGTTAATTTGTGTTCAATTTTTTTTCTTTAACTAAACAGTGCTTATGTTCTGATTGTAAGAAAGGATTTCATGATGTTACATGCATGTAAAAAAAACATTTTAGCAGCACAAACAATAATGAATATATGTCGTTATATACGTAATCACGATAAAAAAAAATATATATTATTACTGACTAAGAAATAAAAACATTTGTATTTTTCATCATCATGACGATGATGATAGTATTTTAATTTTAAATGTATTCATGTCATATTTATTTTCATAGACGAAACATATTTTAATGTTTATATTTAGGTACAAGTAACCTACACATTTTTCAATGGGTATATACATGTAACCTATATACTTTTTTTCATGTTGACAAGAAACCTACAAATTCTTTATATTGTCATGCTAACAAGTAACTTACACACATTTTTCAATGGGTATATTTACATGTAACCTATTTACTTTTTTTCATGTTTACAAGTAACCTACAAATTCTTTATATTGTCATTCTTACAAGCAACGTTCCCTCTATTTTTTTTAATTTTGTGTGAGGCCCGTCAACTTATCTGTGCAAGAAAAAAAGAGGCGAGTGCGCAAATACGTAAAAAGATTACAGAAAAAAAAACAACTCACAAACTTTACAACTTAAAAATGTAATAATTGTAATAAAAGATATAAAATGTCAAAAAAATACAAGAAAAAAACTTTCATGTCCATACAAAGCAAAGAAGCAGAAAAAAGTAGATGTATTACTTTTTTTTTAAAGTTGTGCGGAAAATGGATAAATGTGTGCGGACAATCTTTAACACGTGTGCGGGCGCACAGCCGCCCACCCGCACACCTTAGAGGGAACATTACTTACAAGTAACCTACGCACATTTTTCAATGGGTATTTATTTTTACATGTAACCTTTAATTTTTTTTCCATGTTTACAAGTAACCTACAAATTCTTTATATTGACATGCTTACAAGTAACCTACAAACATTTTTGAATGGGTATATTTACATGTAACCTATAAACTTTTTTTTCATGTTTACAAGTAACCTACAAATTCTTTGTATTGACATGCTTACAAGTAACCTACACACTTTTTTAATGGTTATGTCCTCCTCGCTCCGAAACGACATGTTTCCCAACTGTAAACACAACACATTTGCAAATGGTCGTGCCTTTAGAACAGATCCATCGGGATTTAGAGCTCTTAGTATAACTCAAACAATATTTATAGTTGTTATAAAACAAATTTTGTTTTCCAGCCGGAGTAATCGAGAATTCAGGACCTAGAAACGATAAAAATTGAAGTTGAAGTTAGAGTCCCCTATTTACCAGTTGAAGGTGAGTGGAAACAACACAAAAAGACATAAAATACAAAGATATTAAAAATAAACAGAGTCCCCTTATTACCAGTGGAAGGTGAGTGGAAACAACACAATAAGACATAAAATACAAAAAATATTAAAAATAAACAAAGTCCCCTATTACCAGTGGAAGGTGAGTGGAAACAACACAATAAGACATAAAATACAAAGATATTAAAAATAAACAGAGTCCCCTATTACCAGTGGAAGGTGAGTGGAAACAACACAATAAGACATAAAAATACAAAGATATTAAAAATAAACAGAGTCCCCTATTACCAGTGGAAGGTAAGTGGAAACAACACAATAAGACATAAAATACAAAGATATTAAAAAATAAACAGAGTCCCCTATTACCAGTGGAAAGGTAAGTGGAAACAACACAATAAGACATAAAATACAAAGATATTAAAAAAGAAACAGACAAAAGGGGCATAAGTAGCGTAATGGCAAAGACGTTGGACTCACGATATGGAGGTTCCGGGTTCGTGTCAAAAATTAAACTCAGTGGACAAAAATCAAAGTGTTTTATTTGTATAATTCAATATGTTATTCCACAATGTTAACGCCGATTCAATAAATAAGACATTATTTTATATTACGTTATGTATAAAAATATTGAAATAAATCAATTTTAAAACATGTAAAAGAAGAAAAAAAATATCCAATGTACAAAAATATTAAATATTAAGTATTTTTACATTCAAAAACTAAAATGTCAATAGTTTGGAGCGATCTAACAACAATTCAATGCTTATTTTATTAAGTAGAATTTTCCATGACAGTTCGCCATCTTTAATCTAAGCTTTGCAGGTGATATTCAGAAAAGCAATTTTTCGCCCCTGAGTAACAAAGTATAACCTTGCATACGCGACAGCTGGTATGAGAAAACCCAGGGCACTTGGGCAACTTACACCGACCCTTTTTTTTTCCCCAATACGGAAAATGACTCCCTTCTAAATTTTGACAATACGTTCTTCCTCGTTTTCCTGAAGTCTTGTCCGGTTTGCAGTAAATCTTGTCGGTGAAAATTAGTAGACTATCCAAACCTGAAAAGATATTGATAAAATCTTTAAAATGTTTTAAACTAACTAACCATCAAGCCATTTAATTTTAATAGATACACGGAGTTACAAAACTCGTAGTGCAACTCGAAAACTGGTGAATCTACATCATAATTTAAGTCGAATGTGTAATATGACTTTTTTAATCTGAGCTTGAATTTTTTTTTCTTCTCATAAAAGCTTTTATAAGTACAGTAGATTAAGCAAAATTGCACAAATTCTTAATAAAATGTTTTTTTTTTTTTTTTTAGTATTAATTTGACTTTATATTTGATAACATTCATACATTTCAACAAACAAAAAAAAATCCTGACCGAAGCGATGTCAGAACAACTTCGTTTTGTTTATCTTGACCCTCAATTTGTCATATTTTCATTGAAAATTTAAATTAGTACTGACCTTGAACTACGGAATTTGGACCTGACATGGAAAGAAAGCAGAGGAGCTGGCAGCCGGACGCTTAAATTGTGGGCAGATATGGACACATTATGGTATGTTATGGATTATAATAATATATATATTATTATATGAAAAAAAAAACCTAATTATATTTTTATTATAAATTTATTCGATTTTTATATTTTAATAAAGTACATATTCACAAAGCTGTTTTGAAACAATAAAAAAATACTTTTAAAAACTTTTCAAACAACGAAGTAAGTTTGTGCAATAAAATACTAATTAAACAGTTTGTTACATTTTTGATAATTTATGATAGTTCACGAAACAATTTTTCGCACCCGAGTAACAAAGTATCACTCTACAAGACTGGCACCTAGTGCAAGATTTCCCTGAACACTTGGGGTACTTGCATCTGCCCCTTTTTTGGCCCCAAATCGGGAAATGCGCCCCCTGCACATTTTGATGACTAGTTTTCTTTGGTAGTTTAATTGGTTTTTCTGGACCGTAGTTGAATTTTCCAGAATAAAACAAACCCTACATAAAGAATGTCACAGACAGGATTGCAAAAATGCTCAAAAAACAAAATATAAAAACGGCGTTTGGAACAGTCAGCAAAATAAAGGATCACTTGATAAGCCCAAAGGATAAGGATCCACTAGAAACCGAAGCAGTATATAAGTTAAGCTGCCAAGGGTGCGATAAAGTATATATTGGACAAACAGGGCGGCGACTGTAAAGAAACGCATTGACGAACATAAAAGAGCGTGTAAACTTGGACACCCTGACAAGTCAGCAATAGCCGAACATTTTATTGAGACAGGACACTTTTTCGCCTTTGAACCTAAAATACTACACAAACCAAAAGAACTACAACACACGCCTAATTAAAGAGGCGATCGAAATACACAAACATCCAAACAACATTAACAGAGATGACGGACTTAAACTCAAACACACATGGTTTCCAGTATTACACGCAAACACCAAAATACCTACTGCCGACTGCGTCACGGTACAAATTCCGAATACATAAACACACCAAAATACCTACTGCCGACTGCGACACGGTACAAATTCCAAGTACATAAACTCATCACATTTTACATCACATATACTTCACCCTGAAGATGGCGCCTGCAACGGTGGCCGAAACGTCGGAGAGGAGAAAAAAACACAACACGGATAATCCCAAAAAACAACAAATATAGAAATAACAACGACCGTGAAAATCTACGCACATATTTAAACATTTTACATCTGTAATATATGAAAAAATATGGTTAATATTATGAAAAAGTAAAAATATATTTATATATGAGCTTTTTTCAAATTTCAAATATCTTCGTCATACGAAGTGCGTTTAAAGTTACAACACTTTAAATATTGCATTTGCCGTAAATGCGTAACGGTAATGACAGCATACCTGAACTTCTGCGGCGCGGAAGTGGCATGAGTGATGAGTAAAGACTGTTTTTGATATGCAGAAAATATAGAAAATAATGGTCGTAACGTTCTGGGACAACGATGAAGTAATCCTGATAAACTCATTGTCAGGACAGGCAGACTATTTGTAAACACTCCGGTCTGAACTTGTATTAGTTGTTTTGTTACCTACTACTATCGTCTTGACTGATTTTTTTGTTATGCTTCATCTCATCTCTGTTTTTGTTTATACTACTGCCATTTTTTTCTTTGTTCTGCTGTTCGAAATGTGCAAATTCTATATATTTTTTGTGTTATGACGTCAAAGATATGCATTTATTTATATGAAGTAGCATATGTTTGAATATCTAGAATATAAAATATGAAAAGAGAAAAATTATAATATTCCTATTTCAATGCATTCGAATTGGTTCTGCAGGGACTTGCAACATTCATGAAATAGTATTTCTAGTAAAAACTATGCATTTTTTGTGATTTCGTATTTTTATGGGAGTTGGATCTTGAGAAATATTTACTATAACAAAAAATTATCTTATCGTCATAGTTAATATTTATATCCAAGGACACCGTACGATAAATTATGGTCACAAGAAATCCCTAGTTTTAGGTATAAGTGTGTAAAATGAGACATAGAAAATCGCACTTGGGATTTTCAATATATATTTACGCTTTATTTTAAAAAATTCCGGGATTATCATTAATATAATTAAATCGTTAAATGCCTCTTCAACAGTCATTTCATTGACTTTCATCTTTTTAATGTTTTTCGTTCTTTGGATATGCTTTTTACGGTACTCTTCAAATTTTAGGGGGTCACTTTTTAAACGCTGTCTATATTCTCTCATTCTCTCAGCTACCGTTATCGCCATTGGGTCCCTATTTCGCTGTCTAAATTTTCTTATTCTCTCAGTTACCGTTGTTTCCATTTTTAAATCTAAAAAAAAAATCCATTGACTCAGTGACCAGTTGACTCAGTGACCAAT